>JAVYIG010009694.1:0-75884 GCA_035222895.1 Strongylocentrotus droebachiensis | reverse complement strand
CCTAGTACCTGTCTTAGTGAAAGAGCTTGAATTTCTTCTTATACTTCTGAACTCTATCATGTTATTGTAGTAGAAGAAACTTTTCAACATAAGACTTTTGCAAATTATAATTGACAGCAATTTTCACACAAGAAACCATTGCAAACAAAGAATATTCTCTCCTTTGTAGTGTAAAAGCACACACAAAAAAACATTGTGAGATTGAGACTTTGGGAAGTGTCATTGACAGTAGCTTCCTTCATGGTCGATCTGGCTCTAGGCTCTATTTTGTCAGAGATATAAATGTAGGGTTAGGGTTGCAATTTAATTGTTGGTTAATGGTTAGGGTTAGGTTGAAGTGTAGTGTTGGGTCCAGGGTTGAAGTTAGGTTAGTGTTGGAAATTGAACACAGTACCCTTAGAACCTAATGACCCCAATACATACAGTACCATGGACCTACGGAATTCAAGGCGTGTGGACACATTTCTAGCTGTGGGACAGTATTCTGGTTGATATGGGCTACCTCTTACCCACAAGGGTGGTGTAACCATCCCTGTGGTTGGCATATTTGATTGTCTTTGTGGGCTCATCCTGACAAGAAGTGACAAGGATCTCCATCATCACCTATTCAGAAGCACACAGAAGAACCTGTCTAGAATGGCCACTTTAGAAGCACATCATCCCCTCCAAAAACCAGTCTAAAGGGCAATTTTAGAAGCACCAAAACAAGACTAAAACCTCTCTATAAAAGCCAACTTAGAAGCACTAAAACCTCTCTTTAAAGACCAATTTAGGAGCACCAAAACAAGACTAAAACCTTTCTATAAAAGCCAATTTAGGAGCACTAAAACCTCTCTTTAAAGACCAATTTAGAAGCACCAAAACAAGACTAAAACCTTTCTATAAAAGCCAACTTAGAAGCACTAAAACCTCTCTTTAAAGACCAATTTAGAAGCACCAAAACAAGACTAAAACCTTTCTATAAAAGCCAACTTAGAAGCACTAAAACCTCTCTTTAAAGACCAATTTAGGAGCACCAAAACAAGACTAAACCCTTTCTAGAAAGGCCATACACTGCATATAGTATAGACCTCTCCATCATCACCTTTTCAGGAGCACTAAAAGCACACAGAAGAACTTGTCTTTAAAGGCCAACTTAGAAGCACAATAAACAAGACTGAAACCTGTTTATAAAGGCCACATACTGTATAATAAGCCTCCATCCAGTTTTTAACATTGGCCAAGTATAATTGTGATTCCACGTCTTCTTGTCCCTGCCTGCACCTTTTAAAAGGGCCGTTAGGCACCACCTTCCTTTGCAATGATAGTTGATATTTTTAATTGAAGGCATCTAGACAGATAAAGTTCTTCAGTATCTTCAGTGAATTATGGCTTTAATAATTTCAGCTCAACTATATTTACATGGTCCTCTTTTCATTTCAGGGGTTCTTTTCAGAATTTCAGAGCTATTTTGCCCTTTGCCCCTGTGCATTTTCCTTACCATAGTCTAAATAATACTTGTAGCGAAATGTGCATAAGGGTCATTGTCATGTACACTTTGTAATTTACAAAAGAAGCGATATATCCTCACTATTGTTGTACAGGGACAGGTGGAATTTTCAATGCATATTGAATGAGGACATTTCAAAAAGGGGAAAATTAGTCAAGTGGGAGCCGAAAATCCCTTTGTAGTGAGATTGTCGTGAAGTAATGATCAGCAGCATAACAGGATTATGTAGGCTTCAATTTAAACTAAGAATGATACAATGTACTGCATGACTAAAAAGCCTGTACTAATCCAGCTATGGCTCCTTGATTATCCCTTAAAACTGGATTATCCCTGTAAATCTTCTTTTAAGATGGTGGTAAAAACGTCTTTATGAATGGCACAAAGAAAAGTTGAGGCCTTTCCCATCTGTTGTCAGCAAATCTTTCCATCATTACAATGAACGTCTTTTCCGATAATAAGTATGTTTCTAGGGGGAAATGGTATCGAGAAATGAAAACAACCACTAGCTTTGTTAAGTAAATCCCATATGAATGAATTCAAATGGAGAAAGATTCTTTACAGTGTATGTCCTTTTACAGCAAACTAAACAATTTTCAGTTTGCTTAAATTATTGTTGCATAGTTGTGCAACATATGTGTAATATTCAACTTGCAGGAAATTTAATCAAAACATATTTTAAACTATATGAATCAGTTCAAATGTAGAAAGGTTCTTCATATTTCTTCAGCACACTAAACAGTTTTCAATTTGCTTACCGGTAATTGTTTCATAGCCTTGTGCAATATATAATATTTCAACTTGTAGGAGATTTAAACACAAAATATGTTAAGCCCTACCTTTAAAGTTCAACAGCCCAAGTACAGTATATGTTGTTGGTCTTCTTGGTCATATTAATGAATACAAATCGTCGCTGTTTTCACGAAGTGACGGTAGTGAAAAAAAATTGCATTCACTTTGCGTTACGATTTTTCTCACTACCGTCACTTCGTGAAAACAAGGACGAAATATAGAAAGATTCTTGATATATCCTTAAGCAAACTAAACAGTTTTCAATTTGCATAATTTTTTCGTAGTTTTGTGCAACATAATTCAACTTGTAAGAGATTTAAACAAAATATATTATAAACCATACCTTTAAAGTTCAACAGTGCAACTACAAGTGCAGTGTAGTTGGTTCTTTGTTCATCAACACTTGTGTGACAGAGGGTATCATTGGCAAGGCATGGTACAATAGCCATGTAAATAGTCCTTTTCAATTGCACCACTGATCTTTAAACAATAGTGCTGTGATTTCAATTTTGATGAACAAAAAATTGTGATTTTCAGCATGTAGGTGTGTTAGGATAGAAGGAAAAGGATGGATTTGGGAATGGAAGAGTGCGATGGAGGGAGTGGTTTATAGTTGAATGGGGATGATATGTATGATTAGATATGATAGTAGAAACCAAAGATATGAATATAATTGTGAATGGGAGAGAAAAGAAGAGGAGAGAGGGAGAGAGATTGATCGATTGAGAGAGAGAGAGAGAAAGAGAGAGAGAGAGAGAGAGAGAGCAGGGGAGAGAAATAGAAAGAAAGAATAGGGGTAAAAGAGAATTTAAAAATTAAGGATTCAGAGAGAGAGAGAGAGAGAGAGAGAGAGAGAGAGAAGGGTAGGGGGCTGAGGGGGAGAGAAGGAGTGTGGAAGAGAGAGGAAAGAGGGATTTAACATGTAGCAAGTATTCAGAGAGCAGAGGATAGAAGAGGAGAACAAAATAGACAAATGGAAGAAAAATAGAGAAGGGAGAGAAGAAGAAATGAAATAGAAATGATACCACACTTGTGGTTTTCCAGTCCAGGTGGGTTAATTCAAGCATGGATAGAAGTTGAATAAAGAACAATCTGTCATAAAACTTCCTCTTTTGTTGGATCTTGTGCTGACTTTTTAGCTATTCATATTTTGAACCATACTTAGTCACTAAAACCACAATAATCAATCATACAAAGGCATGAGTTCAATTGCATATGTGAAGCAAAAGAAAATGTTTGCATGATTTTTTTCTGCACAATTCTGCAGAAGAATGTTTGTGATACTTGCATTTAGATGATAGATGATGTAGATTTTTTATATTAAAATATAAAAACTTCTGTTGCTCTTAGCACTGTCAAGAAAGCCTCTGGTAGTAGAATGGTATATTTCTTACATTATGATATTTGAATCATTTTTTATTCAATTTCAAAGACATGAAGTGATCTAATAAATATTGAATATTTCACCATAAACTTATACATTTTTATTTTGGGACCCTGACATGCGCTTCACTATCTTTCATATTTCCTCTTTTCTAATTTTCCAAGCAAACCTCTTCCGTTTTTCACCCTTTCTATTCCATACAAGCATTTTTATTTAAATCATCAGTGAATAGTAACCACTATTTGGCCCTTTACTTGGCGTTTCTAACAAGTGCATGTCGCCAACATGCCAAAATTCACAAGTTGGGCACCAAATGGAATGTCTCAGTCACACTCTCATGAAAGGAAACTCGTGCTTGGAATGGGTCTCCTTTTGTCGCTCTAGTTGTTGAAATTTATTTTTGTTTCTCAGCAGGGGCGATATGGATACCGGGCCTTATTGTTGCCGCTGCCCGGGATAGGTCATTTTCATGAACGGGAGTTTATTAGTTATGTATCACTGATCTGCAAAGCTATAGAAAAGTGGAGAGAATAGGAGAGGGAGGGGGTTATTTAGATATGAAAGGGGAGAGAATGGTGCATGTATTGGATAAGAGAGAGAGAGAGAGAGAGAGAGAGATTGAAAGAGATGGAAAGACAGCGTGTTAGAGTTAGAGAGAGAGAGAGAGAGAGAGAGAGAGAGAGAGAGAAAGAGGGTGAGAGAAAAGAGGATAGAGGATGGAGGAATAGGAATAAAAAAGAAAAATTGAAAAAATAGGAAGAGAAAATGCCAGAATGGGGTGTGTATCAATTATTTGTAAAATATATATTGTGGTTCATTTGTTTATCATAAAGAATTATTTTCCATCGATGAATTGATTTTATTTGTTTTGATTGGAAGAATTTGAAAGCATATATAAGTGGTTTCCAAGAGTGAGAGAAAAAGCAAAGATGAAAAGAAAAGAGAGAAAGGGGGAAATGAGAGAAAATGGGAGAAAGATAGCGTGCTGAGTGAGGGAGCATTGAGATGCAAAATCAAAGAAATAAGGATTAATAAAGAGAATTACAGGGATTTGTATTCAGGTCATTATATGATATCGAAAGTAAACTAGAATGATACTTCTACATTATTGGTAGATGTTATAAGCAACTACAGTATCCATGCATGAATCATCATACTGCTGAATCATGAAGTTTGCGCAAGACAAAAAGAATTTGCAAACCTCAGTCTTCGGAGATCAAAAAGATTAAACGAGGACAAAAGCAGAAAACTAAATCCACTTTATGGAGATGTTTTCTGTGTCATTTTCGGGATAAATATGGGAATCAATTTAAATTCCATCTTAGGCAAGATGAACGATCCTGCCATTAGCTCAATGTCAGTGACTCAGCCCCTGTTCTTCTGTTTTCTCTGGCGTAAACTTGGTATGGGGTCACGACCCCTGAGCGCTGGTTTGATTGTTTTTAGGCTGGATAGCCTTAGGGTTTAGACTGACTCCAAACGCTCTCGACCTGAGATGAGGTCGTGTTCATACTGGAAGGTGTTTGTGTCGTTATTTCACCAGACTGCTAAGAAAGAATGTGTATGCTTGAAAGGAAGCAACCAGGGGACCAACCAGGGAAAAAATTAATATTTATTTTTCGGGGGCTACTTTTCAACCTTGCATACATGAAAATAACATTCTAAAATTTGTTTTGCATTGAACTCTATGCAAATTTAAGGGGGCTCTTATCTGATTTTCAGGGCTCTTTTGGGCATTTCGGGGGCTAATTCGCCATGAGCCCCGTGTATTTTTTTTCACTGGGACCAACGGCTTTAGGTCCTCTCCAAGGGACTTGGTAATGAGGATTAATGCCTTATCAAAGAGCACTAGCACATCAACTTGGTTTTGAACCAAGACCTCTCAGTCAGGAGACCACTGCTCTACTACCACTGAGCCACCGTGCCTTTAAAGGGATAAAAAACCCACACCCTACTCTTGGCAATGCGTGAACATGGTTTTTAATCTATTCTAAGTAAATTAAAACGTTGAGGTAGTTTATAAAAAGCTACACCTCAAACGAATGTAGTAATGCAGAGTTTTGGTCAAGGTATCAGCCTTTTTTCAGAGTCAATATCTTTTATAATGCATCAATCTCAAGGAGGTGATATCAATTACTCGCCTCCATCTCTTTTTCGGTAATATGAACATGCTTATTTATCTTTTGTTAGTCGATCAACTTTCTAGGCAGTTTATAACGCTAAACACCCTAAACAAGTGTAATACAGAGTTTAGGTCAAGGTGTAGTTCTATTATGCTATTCAGAGTTTGATGACTTGTTAAATATATCAGTCCATATCAGTTTGCTGTTACTATCGTTCGCCTTTGGGGGTAAATAATGATACTGGAATCAGAAACCAACTTCATTTATGATATGAAATAACTGAAAATGATTGATGGTTGGAAAATGCATGAAGAATGTAATATTAATAACATGGGGAGAAAACACAAAAATATGGGTGTGTATTCCATTTGAGTTCATGTAGATATTAAAAGTTAGTCTAACTTTAACTGAATTTAATTGATATTAAAAGAGTAGAGATATTGATTACATATTGGGAACAATATAGTTCTTGATAGACAAGCATGATTGTATATCATGTTAGCCTTGACATGTATATTAACTTTGAGTTTGATGTCAGGTGTCAAAATAAAAAAAGCACATACCTGAGCATTGTCAAAAGTGTCAAAAATAATAAATACGCTTTGGGTTGCCCCAACTACCGAATTTGATTAGAGTAACTATATAGCTACATTTACAATGTAGTCAATTATCCTGATGGATTCATACACAGTCAGGGGAAGAGGATAACTCTCCACATGCAAATTCTTACTCTAACATAAGTCCTAACTTCAACCCTGGACACAACATCATACCTAACCCTAAGCCTAAACCTAAACCCAAACTAAAACCCAACCTAAAACCCAACCTAAACGACAACCCTAACCTTAGCAATATACTTTTTGACAAAATAATACCCGGAGCAAGCGCCCCAGAGGCGAATGTCGATCACAACGGCTTAAGTCCCACGGTGTGAACAGTGCCTTTGCATTCTTTTAACGAGCTGGCATAGCTCACTACTGATTCAGAAACATTTTGGTGTCGTTTACTGCTCAGGGCAGCCAGACTCACAGGCTATGGCACACTGCTATGATCCCTGATCTTGGACTTTGTTTTCTGCTCCCCACGCACACACGCCTATGGCCGGCAGGGAAGTTGTTTCTTGTCTCGCAGAAAACTGAGCCTTGTCAGAACCACTTTTTTTTTTGTTATGATACTTTTGGTTTAGAAACTATTGTGGTTCTATTTCACATTTCTTGTATTTTCATGGCTGATGATAGTATGTTTTGTCTACAAGCCCGAATGGGGACTGATTAGTCAGTGGTGTCGATTGGTGTAGAATTTTATCAAAATTCCTGTGCCCTAAGATTTTATTAAGGCTTTGGTTGTGAAAGTTTAAATTTCAGTTATTTGACATTAAATTTGTTCATCATACTTTCTAAAAACATGAACAAAAAGGTCTTACATTCTTCTATTAAATTGATTACAAAAACTTCTTATGAATATCATTGGAATGAAAGATATTGTTTGACAATTTAGGTAGCCTCATGATTGTCCATTTTGCTTTAAAATCCATAATCAAGGAGTAAATTAAAAGAATGGAAATTTGTTATCTTTAACTAATATATTTCAGAATTATTAAAAATTATGAATAAAACAATGAGAGTTGGTTATAATTTTAGAATACATCAATACTACACACCTCTATGTCATTATGAAAATTACAAATGAAAATATCAACCTCGCAATAATTGTTATACTCCTTAGTTCTGACTGATTGTTTAACATGTCATCCATATTAGGCCTGTAGTTCAATATTTGCTTGAGATCTAAATTTCCCACTCAGCTGACCCTATCATTCTGCCAAACCTAGCCCCAAACATCTCCCAAAACACACAAGAGCTGTTCACAAGTTTCAGGAAATATTTGTAAACCCCTGCGTGGAGGAGAACAAAACATGTTAGTGTGTTTTGTGGCTAGAGTGATTATTCGCTGACATATTTATGATGAGTGGACAGAAATATGCCTTCTCAAGTTGTTCCTCTGACTCTCCAGCCCCACAGTAGCATCCCAATCACCCTCTTGGGTCATTTCATGGACACCTTACACTGGAGGAAACCATCCTGCCCTGTCCCTTCTGCACCAACAACCCCTTAAATCATGGCTTCTCTGAAAGAGAAAAAAACAGTTTTTTTTTTTGTGTTCAAACACAACTCCGTGAAAAGGGGACCGGCTGTGCCTGCATTTCATTTGTGGGAAGGTTGAATTGAATTGAATTGAATTAATAATGGTTTTATTGAGAATAAAAGGACAACATGCGGCCTTCAAGGCCGAATTGGGCAATGTTTTACATGTTTTATGTGCACTCTTTGAAGGATTGAAGAATTTACCTTTCTGTAAAAGTGATTTTTAATGATATACACTGTATGGCCTTTATTCACTTGATTTGAAGAAATATTGACTCGAATTCTATAATTCAGATTTTGTTGTTGGATATGATGATTTGTATCTAATAAGCAGTTTCTGAGGAAACGCCTGTATAGATGTCATTTCAGCTATTTAATTATTGGTAGTTGTAAACTTTTCTTTAAAATCTCCATGGTATTAAAAGGGTTTCTTGTCCTAAATGAGAGTTGTTGGGTAACTACATTGCTTGAATAGTTGAGACATGTTTTGAATGTTTTCAAGTGAGCCTTAATTTTAAAACCCAAGTTTCAAGAAAAGGGGAAACAATTAGTTTCCAACTACTAGTATTCCTATTTGTAGCATCAATGAACGTTTCTGTAGAAATGGTAGTCCTTTATTATTCAGTATCTGTTGGTATAAACCAATGGTTGATATTTTGAAAATACAAACTGCATTCATCTCACAAATCCATATTGTTGAAATAAACAACTCACCTTGTAATTTCAAAGTGATCATACAAACTCACCGTAGAATGGACTTCATTCAGAGAGGAAAATGTACCCCCTGCTTGTGTAGGTCCTATTGATTTTCATTCCTCTAATTTCAAATATGATTGAATTGTGAATTGTTATTTATTTCCTTCTTTACTGCATATTGTACATCTATATCTTTCTAAATCTTTATTTCTATTTTCTTATTTTTCAGCTGAATTTGAGGATCTTTTGCAGTATGGAAAAGAGAGGATTCAACAGCATTTTAGGACATTGTATACAAGTATTGCCATCCACATGAACAGCCCTATAGAGGAATTATTCGGTTCTTTGATGGACTACCTCCATGGCATGGACATAAACGTTGAGCACGCCGTATCAAGGTTCTTCGACACGCTCTTCCCGCACATCTATACAAGTCATATAAACAGCAAAGTGACGCGGTTGGACTCGCGGTATAGCGACTGCCTCTCAAACCAGGCGTCGGTGATCATGCCGTTTGGTTTTGCACACCGGGACCTGGCAAGGATCCTGGAGAAGTCTCTGAAGGTAGCGAGGATGTTCCTGGGGACGGTCAACCTGGGTCTGGAGGTGCTGAACTCAACAGAGAACATGCCCCTGACCCGACGCTGCACTCGCGCCCTGATGCAGATGCGGTACTGCGGACAGTGCCAGTCGCTGGTCGGTGTGCCAGCCTGTCAAGGGTTCTGCTTCAATGTCATGAAAGGTTGCTTGGCTAACTTCATGGATCTGGATCTGTACTGGAGAGAATACGTTGCGGTGGTCGTTGACCTGGTCCGTGTTAGTATGACCGCTGAGTACGACCTCCATTCGGCCATGTACACTCTGGATCAGAAGGTTATGGCAGCCATCACGAGGGCCATAGAGGACAAAGATTCCATTATGCAAGCGGTAAGTTCAAAATGGTTTTGTTTATGATAGCAGGGCTTTGGGGGTTTATCCATTATCCTACAGAATACATACATGCTACATATTTGAAACAGTAAAAACCTGATTAGCCTCAAGTTTTAGGAAAATATGTTTATATTTTTGTACTAGACTGAAGAGGCTACTATTTGAAGGAAAGAAAGTAATACACTAAGTGAAAATGAACATAGAGACCTATGGTTATTTTTGTAGTGCTTTTAATTTCATCAAAGCCTACCTACATTCTACTTCCACCTGGAGACTCCTCAGCACTAGCATTTCATTTTCGTTTCATTATTAGTCATATTGTTGAAGATTCTCCAAACCTATCTGTAACTTCCATCCTGTTCTCATAGGCCATGATCACGTGCGGCCCTCCACCCCTCTCAAGACCTGCCCCATACAACGACTTTGCCATGAACAACCCTGCAGGCAACATCCCCATCGCTCCCAACCCTGCCATCCCCCTGGACGAGCTCTTACTGCAGTTTGTAGGTAGCCTGGACAGTTCCAAGAGTGTCTTCAGGGACCTTCCGCTCCTCATGTGCTCCCAGGGAAACATGGCCTCAGACAGCAACAGAGACTGCTGGACCGGCGAAACGCAAGGAGTGTAAGTAGAATGCTTGGTACTTTTGAAAAAATGGGTGACCTGACATTTGCTCTGAAAATATTTGCTCTTCATTCCATCAAAAATAAAAGGTGAATATCTGGTTAGATTTAGGGTTAGGGTTCAAGTTAGGGTTCAGGTTAGGGTTCAAGTTAGGGTTCAAGTTAGGGTTCAGGTTAGGGTTAGGGTTAAGGCTGGGTTGAGGTTAGGTATATATAATCTATAATCATATATCAAGATTATATCTATAATGTAAATGCTTGTAGATTTAAAGGGAGACAACATCTTGTCTCTGTTTGACACATTTGATCTATAATTTTAGTTCTAAAGCAACCTTTTTTTTCCAGTGAGTAACGCTTAGCCAAAACTGAAACAAAACAAATGAATGCCATCCAAGAGTACTTGAACTTTTGGTCCCATATACCGTTATTGCTGTTTGGAGCTTTACATGGTAAATGCGCAAAACATATTTGAACCCTGAGGGGTTTATGATGCAACAGGGGGTCACACAATAAACCTATGGGAGCTGAGCCATGAACTTTGGGGAATTCTCTTCACAAAAGATGAGATGAAAATACAAGCCAAAATCTCTTGATAATCCTCTGGTTTTGTCCCTACATGTTTGAGGACAGCTTGCTCAGGCACCAGGGGGGCGTTTCACAAAACTTGTCATAAGTGACAAATGACAGTTTTTGTTATAAGCTACTGAAATCCTTGCTTCTGATTGGTTATCAGCAGATTTGTCACTGATTTTTGTCATTTGTCATTGAAAAAAGGCTTTGAGAAACAGGTCCCTGAAATATGCTCAATAGGGGCATTTACATTGAAAGCAACAACCATCATTTTTATTCTCATTCCGGAGGTCATAAACATGACTGAAAAAACCCTGAATAAAAAAAGCCACCTCTGGAGTGTTTTTGTTGGTGTTAACTCTGCTCCTGAAACTCCACTTTTATTTTTCAGTGTGAATGCTCACTCGCAAAACACCAGTGAAATATTCCGGCATTTGATCATGTGACTGTCCTCTTTTCTGTGCTCTGCATGGACTCAGAGCAGCGACAAGTTGCCCATGTGCACCATTCACACTCACAAAATAAAACAAAATTATCCAATTCAGAGAGTATTTTCAGGGTTTTTCCAGTAGTGTAAATGGTTACAATAATAGTTCAAAAAATATGTTTTTAATACAATGTGAATGGGCCTTTATTTGAGTACAACTTGCTCAGGCACCAGCAATATATACTTCATGCAAAACGAGAAGAAAGATTCTGAAAGAAAAACCACAAGGGCCTTTTCGCTGGTAGGCAATACCCTGCCTTTTGTGACAATTCTGAAAGGTCCCGAAGCTGAGCCTTTGTTATTGTCGGGGATCAAATCTCTCCATTTCAAAACGGGTCGGGAGAGGTGAACAGACCCAGTAATGATCTCCTCCATGCGCCTTTCACTCAACCACTGGTCTATGAAAATTAATTTTCCCATATTGGAAAGGCAGGCAACTCGCCAGGGTGCTTATTTTTAATCCCCGCAGAAGCTTCTCGCTTTTGAATGGAGGAGGCCTTTTAAGTTGATTCCATGAGCCGCACATTCACAGCGGAATGCTTATGGTTTGTTGTGGTCTTGTATTGACTGAATCTAGCTAAAAGAAAACAGTTTCCTCTTTTTTTCTCTCTCAAAAGAGACATGGTAAGCTGCTGTGGTTGGGTGAATAGTCATACAACCTCACTAATTTGTAGCAGGGGTATTGTGAGTTAATGAGCGTCTGCTGGAATTTCAACTTGGGTTCAACTCAATCCTTTTCACTATTCTCTAAAAAAGGATCTGAGTGGAAATAGTTTCATGTGGTTGTCATCAAACTTTGCACTTTTTGGGGGCTTTGTTCGCTGCCAGGTGGGTTCGGACTGGGGGCAGGTGATTAAAACTAAAGTTTCAAAAGTTCTTCAAAAGACGAGCAAGGATTATTAATCAAAGAATGTATCTCCCTTGACCACAAAACCAGACACAAAATAGTTTGATACAAATGTTTGGTATGGTGTTGTTTGTTTTCCACATGTAGGAGAGTAGTATAGTCATAATTATGGATTACACCACAGTTTGTGTAACTCCATGGTTGTTCTACGACACATGCTTCAGTGAAGGTTGCTCTACATTGTATTTTGTACACTAACTGCGTTCCTAGCTGTAACCCTTGACCTAACCTTAATCCTAAACCTAACCCTAAACATAAACCTTACCTAAAACCAAATGGCAGACCTAACCCTGATAATCGTAACCCTGCATCTTCGAAGAAGGAACTGCAAAGCAAATGTTGCCATAGCAAATATTTCATCACCAACTTTGTTACTGTCTATAGGGCTGCAAATCTCATGCTCCACTTCATTATAAATACACAAGTCTCAATGCTATAATTTACTGTGGTTCAGATGGAAGTGTGATATTGTAAAACAGCTCTGCTGGTGGTGAAAAATGCTAGAAATATTTCATTTTTCTCATCAGCATTTTGGGGAGGGTTAATTTTAGTCAGTTATCTGATGGAGGGAGATCGCTAATGGTTTCTGAGCGCTCTGTAATTTCCGCTTTGACATAGTTGCAGATGTAAATTAATATTATCTGATGAAAGTAGCTCACGAACAGTTTCGGAGCAAGCTCATTTCCACTTTGAAATAGTTGCCAACTACATTAAGATTTTCCTGATACACTTCTTCTTGGCATCGGTACCCAGGTGAGGCAGTTGATGAAAGACTTCCTTGCTTCGATTAAGGTATCGCTGTTGTCTGATAATAGCGGAATGACCGATGGGGTTATTGATAAAGTTTGAGTGGTACCGTGGTCCTATTATACCCTTAAGGGTGGAAGCCTTCCAGTGTCAAGGAGATTTTGGGACCCTGAGAAATCGTCTACCGGTGGTGATTACCTTGAGGGTTAGTTGCACTTCTTCAGACTGTTCTGTTGGCGATGTCTCTGGATACCTGAGTGATCCGACATTTTCTCTGGGCTTTATTTATTTCATCAAAATTAAACTATTGGGTTTACTCAGGGTCCAGGCAACAGTTGTCCTGGGCTTCATTTCATCAGAAGTATAGGTTTGCTGTCAGGTTTTAGGTTAGGGTTAGTGTTAGGTTAGTTAGATTAGTGTCGGGAATAATCACTGAGTAACTGTCGCAGGAGCATGTAAACATTATTTTGAAGCTGTATAACCATCCTACAGCCGGTAGATGTGGTCAGCATGTAAGAGGAATGAAGTTTTAGATAATGAGTTAAGGCCTCAAGTTTGTCCAGGGACCCGTTTTACAAAGCCCTTTTCAATGACAAATGACAAAAATCGACGACAAATCTGCTGATAACCAATCAGAAGCAAGGATTTCAGTAGCTTGTAACAGAAACTGTCATTTGTCACTGATGACAAGTTTTGTTAAACGCCCCCCAGTACTGCTGCTTAAGGAACTTCCTCACATCCAATGGAAGAACAATAATCAAAGTAAAAAAAGGAGCATGCAATTTTGCATTGTAGCTTGTACAGAGTCATCAAGGATGCCTCTAAAACTATCAAGGTTTGACATTAAAAACAAGTTTCAATTATCGGTTGAAGCTTCTGCTGTCATCACATTTGATTGGTTATAAGCAAGTTTGTCATGGGTCTATGACGGTTGTCTCTGATAACACATCTGAAACAGAGGTCTAATGGAGTTGTGACTTTGAATTGTGGATTTGTACAAAGTTATCAAGTCCCTGGTCTAATGTAAATTTCTACATGACCGTCCAACCTCTGAAACTCTGTCCGAAACTGGTCAATTATTTGTAAAGGGATATTCTGTCAAGTGTTCTTTTCAAACTCTCCAATTCCGAAGACAAAGGGGCCAAATGTAAACACAAAGGTCAAATCATTTCCAGAAATAGAATTGATTCGATTATTAGAATCGTTCGTACTTAAGATGAAGGCCAAATGTGTGATTAGGCTGAATGAACCGCAGTCGAGAGAGAGGCGTCTATATTTCAAAGTGATTCTGATTATTTCTGTCATGAATAAAGGGCAATAGTTTATCAAACCCGATTGGTATCAATCAATGAAATTAGACAAGAAAATTCTTGCTTTGTCATTGATGCATAAATGCTTTGGATTTCGCAGGAATCTCCCTAATTCATCAAATAATTTCCAAGCCAAGGTTTATAGAAACATAGCTCCTAATCAAATAATATACAAATCAATCCAGTCATGACACTTTAAAAGCTTTTGATATATGCCTCTAGGAGTATATGAAGAACTAAAAGGCTGACAAGCAATGCATCATGATATGCTGAAAACATTTAATGGTACTGTCAACATTTTTAAAGTAAAACTGAAGGTTGCTGAACAGAGCATAAATTTCTCTACCGTATATGTTTTTTGCGGAAAAAGTTTCAGGCAAGTAGATTATTCTTCATTCTGTTTAATTGTTTTCTGATAACATTTTATAAACACGGCAACATGGAGAATATTTTGTTCATGCTTATATGTTGTTTAGGCAAATACTTCTGTTTTTATAATATTATTGTAAGATCATCAACATTTGAACAGGTATCTCATCAGCTCACCAAAATGTTGACTAGTGTACCAAGAATGAACTTTAGATCCTTTTTGTTTTAAACTTCTGAAATGTTTAACTTGTTAAAAATACAATAAATGCAAAACTAGAACCTTAGACTAACCCCGACTGTATTATGAACCTTTTCCAGCAATAAAAGTAAATAATGGCAGTCGATTCCAAATCTTTGATGTATTTTTTTAAAAAAAAGAGATATCTCAAAGCATGCACTTCTTCCACTTCATTTAAATAGTCATTCAGCAAACTTGGGCATGATTCTTGAAAATACAATGAAAGTAAATCAAAACATGGTGAGGTCTTTAATTTTTTAACTGATTCCAAAGAAGAATTAGATATTAATTGAGCTCTCATTATCAAATCTTAAAATCAGATATTTGAAAAAGTCTCTTGAATACGTTTTCCTATCATCTTCTGGGTCTACTTCATGAGTCACATAGGCCCTGTCTTATCTTGATGTGAAATAGATCAGCCCCGGCCCCCCCACTCCGAGAACGGACGGACCCCATGGTTGTTACTAAAATGTCCGGTAAAGGGGTACTTTTCGTGCGACAAAGTCCGGCTCGAGAATTGTTAAAAAAAGGGGTGTATTAACTTTTCACCCAGAGATTTCTTTAAAAAGGGGGTGTTTTTTCTTTTTTTCTCTCATCTCTTTGAAAATATTCCGAATTTAGGGGGGTACATTGAGCATTTTTCATGATTTAGGGGGGTCTCCAAGGCAGGAAAAGCCCGCGAAAGGGGGGTTCGGAAATGTTGGCAGTCCTCAGATAGGGGGTGCTTTCAAAAAGAGGGAACAAGCATATGCGTACCCTAAATAACACTGAGTGGGGGGCCGGGACATCAGCTCGGTAACCTTCTTTGATCTTGACGTTAGAAAGTGACCAAAGCCTCTTCCTCCTCTTTCAGAACCACCCTACTTACGTTATTACAAATCTCTTAGCAGGCCAGGCCCAACATCCCACCTCTTAATCCACCCAACACCCCCATCTCTGCCCCATCAGAAGATCAGCCTTTATTGTTTAATGACCATTCCATTGCTTTTTTGTCAAGTAAAGGTAACCGAATCGGGTTCTATTGATATCCTTTGTTGTCGTGGTATGTCAGTTAAAAGAGAAAGATGATGATAAATAGAGGAGATGGTAGTGCTTGCATCTTTTGTTGGGGCGTAGGAGTTTTGTTTAGAAAGCTGTTTCTCTGATTGAATGGTCAGTCTTCCAAGCAGTTTTCTATGAGCCTAATTAACAAGGAAAACTGTCCTTTGGACCAGGTCAGGCTGCACACAAAGGCCACAAAGGACAATGATGGTCCAGAGCAACAAAAGGCGTTGGAATGACGAATGCCTTTCTGTGGCAAGTTATGTAGGAGGTATTGGGGTCCTAATCCAGATTAATTGAGTGAAATTGCTGTTTTATTGCCCGAAAAGGTGCAGTTTGGCATGCCGTTCCTATTATGATGACTGAATGTGAGCTCCTGGAGGGAACACACACAGAGATGTGAAAGAAGTTGAGGTTTTAGTTGAGTCGTCAGAGGGTGCTAGGGATGATTACTCGTCACTTTGAAGACTTGAAGAGAGCAGTAACATGTTGGTTTTGAGATGTCATGATAATAAAGAATAAGAACTGAGAGAGGGTGGGGGGGGGGGGGGGGGGGATACAGAGACATAGAATCAAACCATGGCCCCTACCAGACAGAGATAGCCAGCCTGACAGGTGACTGACATACAGACAGACGGGATATGCAATTAATTGAGATGATAGTGTCAATCATATAAAATAATAATGCTGGTTTTATGTTGAAAATAATTTGTTGGTACGCTACCATTACAGCCTACCAAATTGTAAAACTTGTAAAAAAAAGGGCTACATGTATAGAGAATATTGTATGTTGAATTTCATGAAGCATTAATTACCCTTTATAATTTGATGGAGATTATACAGCCATAAACGTTTGCTCTAGACAGAAACACGAATGGAAGAAAAATAATTGAATATCAAGCTTTTTATGGTACGTGTGACCATTCAGTCAGCAAAACTTGAAAAATGTACCGGTACTATTAATATACTTGTGAAGGGAAAACCATCCATTATCTTTCCACACAGTATACATGTAGGTCTTTTCTATTAATTTTCCTGATATACAAAGCAAGGTTAATAAGATGAACATTTTCTTTATAGCTGTTGAAATGCCTTATAACCAGCAGCCCCCCCGGCCGCCCCCCCCCCCAAAAAAAAGGAACAAAAAGGAGGAACAAAAATAAATCGTTATTTGATTTGAATAAAACTGAATTTTGTTAAAAAGTTGTTGAAAGGCACTTTAACCAGCCCCTCCATACAAAAAGTGGACAAAAAAAAAATCTTAATTTGATGTGAGTGAAAACCGTATAGTATTGATTTACCAGCTAAAGGTGTTTGCCTATGAACAATTAGCATGATTTTTTATGTTTGCATTTTACTAGGAGTTGGGTAGTGCCTCGCGGGCATTGAGTGTCATACCATACCATGCCAAATCTCGACGACACGAGAGAAAGAAAAACTGTTTGGACTGGCGACCTGGCACTTAAAGATAAAGTTGAGGACTGCATGGTTATTGTGTGATTACATACTAGTGAAAGAAACTGCTTGGAACCAATTGGGATAGGTGGATTATGTTGTGCATAAAAATCCATATGCACTGTGAAATTTCGGAATGATGACAATGGATATAAATTGGCTCGGTTTTGCTGAAGATCACATGCATTGCACACAGAAATGGGTATATGGGACTACACATTAAAGTTTGGTCCAAATTTTTCAGCTATTTCTTGTCATATATTGAATGTGAGGGCATTTTTTAAAGAGCAATCCTTTTCAGGGGACATTCCTACTATGAAATTCTTCCCAACTGACATACAAAGAATGAAAGACGTCACAAATTAATCTTTCATCTTTACAAGAGATGCATCTTCTCTTTAATGTTTGTCCGTTTGAGTTCGAACAATGGCCATGATGATGTGATGGAGCATGTCATAAAAAGCCATGGCTGTGCAATAATAAAAACGGCCCAATATTGGGCTTTGGAATCAAGAAAGTCTTTGTTGAGGACGACGTGAAGTGATATTGCTGCCCTGGAGCGGTCGGAATGGTTATCATTTCCAATCGGGATTTGTTTGTGAGCGTGACCCCATATCCAGACTTTGAATGCATCCCCCCAGCGGAACAAAGACAGAAATAAGACTAATATCTCCCAAGTCGACAAATGACAGCACGGAGGATTGCATGGAGGCTATTTCAGAGATGGTCTTATCATTTCAATTCAAATCAACTTTCTGATGCAAATCAAACTCTCAATTGAATTTGAAGCCCCCAGAAAAGGAAAAAAAATGTAGGGAATAAAGAAATGAATTCCAGATATTGCCACAAAGTGACAAGGATGAAATAGGTCTTCTTTATAAATTTGTTTTGCTATATTTGATGATCTGGTTTAAAGATAAAGTTGAGTTCTGGTCATGCGATTGCATTGTGAAAGAAACGTGGAATCGATCAGAAAAGGTTGTTCATCTAGCATAATTATAAGTATTGTTGTATACTGCAAGGTTCTGAAATCATCAAAATGATAAGAAATTTGGCCCAGTCTTGGTCAAGTTACAAGCACTGTACACAAAAATATGTATATGGGACTACACGAACACGTGGCGTAGAAATCCGTCCCGATTTTTATGATGTTACATGCCATATTTAGAATATTAAGGCATTTGAAGAGCCATGCTTTTCATGGAACATTTGTTATCTGATGTTCTTCCACACTTGCATAATACAACGATAACGCTCACAAATTATTTTTCACCCTTCCCAGAACTCAACCTTCTCTTTAAATATCAAGTTGAATGAACTGCCCCTGATATCATTTTTAACTTTGCTCAATTCACTTATAGTTGGCTGACCTATCTTATGATTAATTACATTTGAATTTGTTTGTTAGCACAGAATATGAGAAATATGTTATATTTATAATTGGCCTATACTTTGAATCTCTGTCGAGTTATGAGCAAGTGCTAGCTACTTTGCCTTTTCTGTTAATGCCCACATGTAAGATTTCCGTATATTTGATGACTGTATCAAGCTGATTGCCCTACTGGTGTTTGAATCGG
The DNA here is from genome assembly GCA_035222895.1 of Strongylocentrotus droebachiensis. NCBI lineage: Eukaryota > Metazoa > Echinodermata > Echinoidea > Camarodonta > Strongylocentrotidae > Strongylocentrotus > Strongylocentrotus droebachiensis. The sequence continues at coordinate 57,007 of JAVYIG010009694.1, read as the reverse complement.
ACAAAACATCAAATGAATTGATATTTTCAAGTTGATTTTTGTTTAAAATTCTATAATACAATTCAATAGAACTCGGTAATGCATGGGACACACCTTGGACTTACCCCTTATAAGCATGCAATCACAACATAGTTAAAGGCATCGTTTAACAATGTTAAATCTGAGATGCACGGCCCTACGTGTTATCAGTGTCTGTGATATGGTGTAATATTGAAGCCCTAAAAAAATTGCGCTTCAAAATGATCAAGAAGTGCCTCAAAAAATTTTAAATATTTGAGTGACCAGTTTTACCATACTCGTTTTCCCCAATAGACTGTAGTGTTATGAAAACCGTTTGGCAAACGGTTTTCAAAATTTGTAATTCCATTCATAAATATCTTGATAATCAGACCGGCGATCGGCTTGTAAAAGTCATGGGGTTCCTGACTGACCTAAAGGTTTTCAGAATCTGAGACAAAGTTTATAATGTAGGTCATAGATTTCTCTCTCTACTTTTTATTCAAACGTTAAAACGCTATTTCAATCAATCCTGTCTATTATTGAAATGCAGTTCACCTCGCGCCGGCCGAACTGCATCCAATATGAAAACATACCCACTGACTTGGGGGTGTTTGTGGAAGAGGAACGTATTTGAAGTGCGTCCACCCCTTGATGCAGTGAGCGGGGTGGGGTAAGATGGGGGGCGGTGGGGGGGGGGGGGGACTGATATACAGGCATATACCGATTGGGCAGCACCAAAAATTTAGTGAGACAACGCCACTCTCCAAACTCGTCAAGGAAGTGTATTGAGACTTTGTTATCTCTCAAAACATGTCCAAGATTGCGTGGAAAGTGCCGTTGACAAAAGAAGACTTTGTAGCAGTTTTTTTCTTGCAAATGCCCAGACTTTGTTTTTCCTTCTTTTTACTTTCTCTCTCCTTTTTTGTTACCATGTTTGCCATTTGATGTGTGTGATTTTTAATCAGTATTAAACCAACAGTCAATCAAGGTCTTTTCAATTGCTGCATTTATAGTTGCAATGCCAAAGTACCTACTCTGTTCATGGGTGTTTGGTAAATTCATATTTGGTGTTCATTTGAAGCAAGGGTATATAGAGGTCCATGGTGTTCGCACACAATATAGTTGTTAGCAATCAATCTGACTATTAGCACTGAATTTAGGTGTTATCACTCGATGTAGGTGTTGGCATATCCACAGTGTTAGTTTTAAAGAAGTTTGAGTTTATTAAAAACAAAAATAACAAGTTAAACCTGTATCAAGCATGATAACATAAAATATAAAAATATAACACAAGATAAATAACATTACACATGAATAAGATAAACATTGTTTTACAAAGTATGTTATATATACAAATGAAATAAATGATTATGTTTACACTTTTTGTTGTTAAAGGGGGTACCAGAAGTTAGCAAAAGTGTTAGTCGAGTCTGGTATCATTGATGTATTAATTAGGTATGCATGCATGGGGGTATACATTGGGGAATAGAATTTACACCATAGCTTCTGCAATATCTTCTGCGCAAGTGGGTTTTCCAAAATTGACCCTTTCATGAACAGAATTAATTCTTGTTTTTCATTACTTTTGTCTTTGTCTTTGTTTGATTAACTTTTCTCATTAGAAAGAGTGTTACAGTTGAAGAGTAGTGTCTCAAATTGAACTTAGCTCTTATAACTAAGGAGGGAGAAGAAGAATAGAAGAGCAAATTTGTTCCCCTTTTCAAGTATGGTCAAATGTTTCTAGTGGACCAAAGTCCATGTTTTCTCTCTTGAATCAAATAATTGCAGATAGACACAGTGAGATTAGCAAGAGCAGTGAAACCACTGCAAACCCTATAATAATTGTACTTTCTCTCTGTATGTCTCTAATACCCTCTTTGTCTCACCCAGTCAACTCCATAAGCTTTTGAACATACAAAATCCACAGCTACAGGCTGTTGAAAAGATGGAGAAACAGGGCTGTAAACATTCGCCAGCCCACATACCACAAAGCCAAACTGTTACTAATTAGGACGGAGGGCCATTGCGAGTGTTTGCGCCTCCCTTTCATCACGGTTTTGACATATCCTTGATGAAATGTCTTCACAATCTTTGAGAGTCGTTGAGATGTGTGCCCGTACACTCGCTTAGAGTGTTAAGTAGTACCATCAAGTGGTAGTATATGTGGAGTGTATACACCGCTTACTGCCCTATCTATGACATCTTGGTAATGAAGATGACATTATCTCTTTCCCTTCCTACGTATAAAAGCAAGAGTTTGCTGTTTGTTCCCTTTATACAGAACATTAACATTTTAAATATTATGATATAATATTGCTGCTCCTTCTTATTCTCATTACTTTTTTTCACTATCTTCTCTTTTTGGTTTTTCATCTTTTTTCTTCTTCCTCTTACTCTTCTTCTTTTTCTTCTTCTTGGTCTTGTTCTTCTTCTACTTCTACTTCTGTTCTCCTCTCCCTCCTCCTCCTGCTTCGTCTTACTTCTTCCTCAGTTAATGTGTTTGACATCCATTTATCGGTCTCCCTCCTCTCAGGTATTACAAGTACCTGGAAATATTGGGATAACAATAACTACAGTCTATGCGGGCCAATCAGAAGGAGTATTATTGATATTGATGAGGCTCCTCTGTGAAAATAAGTCTATATTATTACATCATCTTTTAAATGTTCCAACCTTTTCTTTCTCTTTGATGATGCAGTTATCGTAAGATCGTCGTTGAGGATGGCCTGGCAGCACAGCTACACAACCCAGAGGTCAAGCTTACATCGAGAGAAAGAGAACTATTAAATGCCCTGCAGTTGATGGACAAACTGGAGCACAAAACAGAGGTAAATTCAGCTTTTATTTTGTTAAATGTTCCCTCATTGATAAATAATAGTAACAATAACACTAAATTGTGATTAATAATGATCATCATAAGGAGAATGATCATGGTAACCATAAGATTATGATGATGACGACAACAACCATTTCCACCACCGACTCCATCACTCCTTTTATATGGAGAAAAAAAAAAGTTCTCGCAAATGATTGAAAATTCTCATTTGTCAATGCTAAATTTTGGATATATTCCAAAAGTGTATTTCAGAGAAAAGCTAGCCTCGTGAGAATAATATGGTACACATTATGTAGAGGTCTTGGCTCACAAGTCCGAAGAACGCCATGACATGCAAAGTAAACTTGCTTTCTTTGCCCATGGACAACCCCCCCCCCCCCCAATCTTCGCAGCTTTGTCTATTTCCACTAACTTTCTCCCTGAATAGCCCCTTTATTTACTACTCAAACAGAGCCCCCTTCATAAGAATAGGTTTGAAAGGGAACTGATCCTGTGTGTTTAGCCCCGCTAAGACCCTTTATTGTACACCCATTAATAACCACTGCTTGTATATGCCATGCCTGTGAGGTGTCCCCCATCACATTGTTTGGAGGTTCTTTCTCTAAACTGGCTTTTCCGCCCTAGTTTCACAAAAAAAGAGTTGATCCCAAGTTACTAGCATCTTGTTTCTCTTTTTGTTGTCAGGAAAGGAAATATTTTGATAGATTATACACAGTGTTCAACTTTAAGGAGAACTTAAAAGTAAATCAGAAACCATGCAATTGCAGTTTATGGACATGGACTAATTTAATTGAATTGTAAACGGCCGTTTTACTATTTAACATTTAGAAACTATCCAATTGCAATTTGTAGGCATTGGAGTTTCTGTTTAAATAATACAGGGATGTGTGTTAAACAAGATCTTCCATGTAATAGTAATAAAAATGACAATATTCATAAAGCACACATGTCGATTTGTAAAGATACTGAACACACATACAATATATATACAAAGTAATTTAAGCTGAAGGCCATTACAATGCAAATTATAATACATGTCTGAAGTTTAACCATTCAATAAATGAACTGAAGTCATTTTGTGAATTTTCATTGAAAGGAGTGGAAGATGAAAAAGAAGTCATGATAATGTATGAAGTATTATCATTTAATTTAATTTTCAATTTGAATTGAAGGTTATTCCAAAGAAAATCATAATGCATGTATCATGTGTTGCCATGCAATTGATTTTCAATCTCAAGTGAATTTTATTACAAAGAAAATCATAATGAATGTATGAAGCATTCCCAATGAGAATTTAATCTACTCTATGATTTGTAAATTGTCAAAATGTGATACATTTGCGTACCTGGATCTCCAGATACATACACTTGTTTTCCTTCTTGGAGCTGCATCACACAGAATTAACACATGTTCATGAATCGTATAAATCTTCTTTTATTTGCATTCAATTACTATTGTTGCAAAGTAATCCATAATTCATGGAAAAAGGAAAACTCCTGTATGTTTTTCCTTTTACTTGCAGAATCTTCTTTAAATATTTCTTTTTAACACAATATTTTACCTACATTTGGTGTTGTGGAAGATGCCTGGTCACACTTTAACACAAGATGGCGCTGTTTCATTACACAGCTATTGGTCATATACATCTATTGATAGAGACAGACTGCTGAGAATGAAAATACTTTCTGCTAAGTTTGGTGGACAGTTTTAAAAAATGTAGTTATGTCTCTTCCATAATAGCTTCATTGATTATTCCAGAAATATGTTTGTTTTTAACTTTTCATGGATATTGATGTGTTAATACTAGTTTTTGGAAGATGGCATAATTACATATGTAAAGTAGTCAAAGGTATACTAATCTGCCCCTCTTGTTTGATGAGAGTTATCACATCAAGTTATTTAGCTGGACATCGGCCTCTTATAAAACATACTTTGATCAATGGCACTCCCCCCACAAAATCATAATCAACAGTAACAAGCTTATTACCTGCTATAAAACAGAGAAAATAATATATTCATTTGATAAATCCCTTTTCTGTTGCAGCTCATTGAGCGATTTCTAAGGAGTACGGTGGAAGATGCTGGCATGCTGCCGATGCCTGGGAGTGGAGACTACTACAGTGGGAGCGGCTCCGATGAGTTCTCCGGAAGCGGGGATCTATCCGGTAGCGGATCAGGCGATGGCGGCGAAAACTCAACGCTTCCTCAGTTCTCTTACACAACAGGTATATATCATGAAAAATTCTTTCAAAGTTTCAAGGTTTCTTTATTTTTTCCACATAATATAACGTAATCAAATGAATATGCAATATAATATTAACCAAAGATATGACAAATGATTGTACAATTATTCAAATAAATCCTATAAGATTGGCTCAGTGGTAAAACATAGTAGAGGAGTCTATTAAAAAGCATGGCTTGTATTTTATAGACCCCTTGTCAGGGCAGAAAGAGGCTTTGTAAAAGAGGGGGGGGGGCACATCATTGCTAAAGTTTGTGGTTCCTTTAACTCAAAAATATTCTGACAAGCAAACAAAAAGTGTCAGGAACTTTTGGTGCCTTTATCTAAAATACCTTGGGGGACACAATGGATTTTTTTTTTTTAAAGGCTTATCATTTTTGTTCTTCGTTACATTTATTTCTCCTTTTATGTGTGGAATACATGGGATTTTAATTGAAGGATAGATTAGACCTTTATGAGACCTTTGATATTTTAGATTCTGTTGGTATTTATGTCTTGTTAAGTTGAAACATGATTTGAGACAGCAGACTTAAGTCAAACTATAACCTCTTCCATGAACCATTATATAGTAGTGTTCAGAGACAGAAAATACCCAAGTCCTCATTTCCACTTCTTATTTTTTTCTCTTTGCAGTTACCCCCAAGGAAACAGATTTCAGTTTCGAGCCCACATCAAGAGGCACTGGTGAGACAAGAACAGAAGACCCCAGCGGTCCAACGAGGCGCATCCCATACAGACCAGCCACAGACCCATCCGTTGAAAGAACGAGGAGACCGGACACGCAAGGAGCAGCAACGTCACTTCATTCAGCCACGCTGCTCTTGACCTCAGCGATGCTCTGTCTTTCTGTCTTACTACACTTGTGACATTCTGCTTCTAAGCTATGACCTGTATTACGTCGTATTACATCCTTGTGTGAAAGAACACTGTCTTTATATCATGACCCATTCACACCAACAGGCTGGTGTGAAAGAGGAATGAAACCATAGTATTATATTAATACATCTGGAGTGATGTAGCCAGGATCTCTCAACCATAGTATCAGATTGAGCTGGCGTAGAAGAACAGTTGCTTCCTAAACAACAAACACATAGCTGATCTTTGCATAAGAAGATTGTCTACGCAAAGTGTATAATTTAAGGTGACTGTGAAGAATTTATGATTGAAGAAGACCCTGAAGAATTGATGTATGGTTATCAGATTGTCAAGTCTAAACTTCTTTTTTAAATACTCCAGTTAAAAGCCCCTTTCATATATGACAAGGAAAAGGGCTGTGGTGAAAATAAAAGTCACTTTCCACGTAAATGAATGGCAGATGGGGGTTAAAAAGCATGCAGCTAAATTCCCTTAATGTGTTATCTTTGTGGTACTGTTGAGAAATAGTATTTGGAGAGACACTACACTTACCGGTTTGTCATTTTATTTTGCTGCAGCGACTTTTCTATCACATTGAGCAATGTACATCATCCGTGTACTGTAAATCACTTTCTGAAAAGCACCTGAAACAAGGATCTTGCATAGTTTTGATACCCTATTACAGGGAGGCCTCAGATTTGTTAGACCCTTAACAAAGATTTTATATCTTGCATGGTATTTCAAATCCTATTCCAGGATTACTTCTGTTTCTTTTATCTTTCTTTTTTCACGTATTTCCACAAGATTATAAAATCCTATCAAAACCCTCTACTCCCGACGCGGACTATCAAATTTCCTACTCTTTCCGCGTATCTTATTATCATCAGTACAGTGAATTTGATACCCTTTTTCCAGACTTTCCTCGCTTTTGATACCCTCAACGCAATACAGCGTTACGTTGCTGCTGATGAAGAAAATGCCCTTTTTTATTTAGTTCTATGTATGCGGATGATGTTCAGACTCAATGAGACATATCCTCTAGGCTTAATCATATTTATTGATTGATTAATAGATGATAAAATGTTGGATTTAAAACATTTATTAAAATGTTTATCTGGTGTGTCCAATTTTTGCCAAATGTTGACAAGTTTTTGTTTATCAAAAGTATTTGATATATATTTTTATTTTTCTGTCAGAATCAGTGGAAATTAATTTATCATAATTACAATTATGATTACATCAATGTTTTTTAACAGTCCAACAATCATTAATTTGTATCTACACTCATTAAAATATTGCTTTCTATGTAATTTAGTTTTGGGAAAGTGGGGAGTGGGCAGTGTCAAAAGTTCACACGGCACAGAAAACACTTTGGTCCTGTGGTTAAGGCTCTTGACCCTCATATGGGAGGTCCTGAGTTCAATCCTCGCCCGATGCTTACATCCTTTCACAATGTTTTTTAACCCATTTGTTTTTACCCATGTACATTTGTTCCTATCAACCATGTAATAAAAGAGTACATAGCAATGTTAGGGTAGTCATAATTGCAGAACTTTTTGAAAGAGCAGTATTACCATTTATGCTAATGAGTCTTTCCTGGGTATGTAGGACCATTATTTGTAATATTCACATGTTGTTTAACAAGAATCAGCTAATATTCTATGCAGTTTGAACACCTAATAGATAGAACATTTGTTCCACAAGGTGTTTTTTATTCCTTTAAATGCAGTACTTTTAACAATTTTTGATTTTCAAAAATGACTTTGGCAGTGTAATGTCATAAATATTTTTTAAATGTGTATGGAAAAAGTAGTATTATTCCAATAGTCCTGGTGCCATACATTTTAATTTGTTTTGATAAAAACTTATTTACATGATTGGTTTTGTAAATATTCTTAAGAACGCATGGCTGAAGTATAAAGGATATCTTAATCGTGATTATAAAATTGTTGAGAGTCAGATGAACACTAACTCTCTTACTTTTAACACAGAGTTAATCGAGGGTTCAGTGACACAAAGACGTAACTCTATATTTTGCCAAAATGAGTATTTGATATCAAAATGTTCAGAAAAATGTGGGCTTTCCAGGAAACACAAAGACTTAACTCCACCTTTGAAGTCAATGGCTAGTGAAACATAGATTTAAGGCCCAAGTGCTCAGTGACACAAAAAAAAAAAAAAAATTCTCAAAATGGCCGAAATGGAGTTACGTCTTTGTGTCACTGACCCCTTGTAATGCCCTTCCTGCTCTGAGCAGACGAATTAACTGGGACCCATTTCACAAAGCCTTTTTCCAATGACAAATTACAAAAATCTGTGACAAATCTGCTGATACCCAATCAGAAGCAAGGATTTCAGTAGCTTATAACAAAAACTGTCATTTGTCACTGATGACGAGTTTTGTGAAACGCCCCCCAGATGATTTGTTTCAAACAACACAATGTGCATTCTACAAATCCGCACAATGCACCCTGAATGATTAAATAAGGCTTTCATATTCATGTTTAATTTATCTCATTAACCCTTTACTGGTTTTGCTCGACCGTTGGAACAAAACAGGAGATTGCCATAGTTGACTTTTGTCACACACATGCAGTGTACAGGCAACATATACTCCAAGCAACGTGGCAGTGAAGGATTTTGATCCGCTGCGAATTAAGAGCTAGACCTCGTTCAGATATGATGGGGTAAAACTTAGCTGTTTTTTATGATGATGTAAAGAGCAGTGTGCTTCACATTTATGTAACTTATAACACAGAGCTGACTGAATACGTGCAGGACCTTTGTTGCGTGATTCATTTACACGCTAAAAACATTGCTGCTTTTTTGCGGCGGTTTCCCCTGTCATATCTGATCAAGCCTTTAAGCTGCTTAGTTGATATTCCTACCCTTATCAAACTCGACTGAACATTTGCTAAGTAGTGAATGTAGTTTTATTATATGTTCGTTTGTGTATTTATTCACCGTTACTATTATTTGCCAATTTATACAAAGTTAATGCTGTGATTTTTATGAAATTGATACAATGGCTTTCAAGAGACTGTAAATTTTCAACCATGTATAATTATTATTTTTATATTATACAAAAAAAGTATGTATCGCACTGTATATTGTAATGATTCAATATTTTTTTGTGAGGAATATTATTAATTTGTGTCAATACTTGTAAAGTACTATGCGCATTGTAAATGATGCTTGATATATAGAAATATGCACCTTTTTAACACTGATGCCATTTTAATGTACTATTTTGGAATATGTAATTTTGTGAAATGTACAAATATATATTTCTGTATATTACTGTTTTATACATTCTTAAATAAAGGGAATATAACTATTGTATATAATCATAATGGTACCTGTGATATTTTTGTGGATAGATTTATATAGCAGTCATAAATGAGAAAGAGAAAAGGGAAATTAAAAGAGTTATTAACAGGAGAAAATGGAGAGGAGATAAGAATGCATGACCTATGAGAGGGAGAAAGAAGAGAGTAAGCTAAATATAGAGAGAGGGAGATAGTGGAGAGAAAAGATAGGGAGAGGGGAGGAGAGAAATAGAGAGAGAGAGAGGGGGAGAAATAGGGAGAGAGAGAGGGAGATAGTGGAGAGAAAAGATAGGGAGAGGGGAGGAGAGAAATAGAGAGAGAGAGAGGGGGAGAAATAGGGAGAGAGAGAGGGGAGAGAAAAGAGAGAGAGAGGGGGGGAGAGAAATAAAGAGAGAGAGAGGGGAGAGAAAAGCTAGGGAGAGGGGAGGAGAGAAATAGAGAGAGAGAGAGGGGGGAGAAATAGAGAGAGAGAGGGAGGGGAGAGAAAAGAGAGAGAGAGGGGGGAGAGAAATAAAGAGAGAGAGAGGGGAGAGAAAAGAGAGAGAGAGGGGGGAGAAATAGAGAGAGAGAGAGGGGAGAGAAATAGAGAGAGAAAGGGAGGGGAGAGAAGAGAGAGAGAGAGGGGGAGAGAAAAGAGAGAGAGAGAGGGGGAGAGAAGAGAGAGAGAGAGAGAGAGAGAGGAGAGAAATAGAGAGAGAGAGGGGGGGGGGGGGAGAGAAATAGAGAGAGAGAGAGAGAGAGAGAGAGGGGGAGAGGAGAGAAAAGAGAGAGAGAGAGGGGGGGAGAGAAATAGAGAGAGAGAGAGGGGAGAGAAAATAGAGAGAGAGGGGGGAACTGGAGAGAGAGAGAGGGGGGAGAGAAATAGAGAGAGAGAGAGAGAGAGAGGGGAGAGAAATAGAGAGAGAAGGAGGGGAGAGAAAAGAGAGAGAGAGAGGGGAGAGAGAAATAGAGAGAGAGAGAGGGGAGAGAAAAGAGAGAGAGAGAGAGAAGGGGAGAGGAATAGAGAGGGAGGGGAGAGAAAAGAGAGGGGGAGAGAAATAGAGAGAGAGAGAGGGGAGAGAAGAGAGAGAGAGAGAGAGAGAGAGAAAGGAGGAAGAGGGACAAAAAGAAAGAGAGATCAGAGAGAAACAAAAGCATACAGAGAGAGAGAGAGAGAAAGAAATGCAGACAAAGAAAATGAGAGAGGGGGATAGGGAGAGCTTTTCAGCACTAAGAGAAAGAGAGGGAATATTCAAAAGTGTTGTGTGAAAAGAGAGAGAAGGGGGAGGGGCAGGGAGAGAAAATGGGGGAGTAGGGATAGGATAAAGATTTTGAGATGATCCCCTACACACAAGACTAACATGCTTAACTTCTTATCGCGATTTATTTTTTACAATGAATTATTACCCTTTTTCTTTTTTCAGGGGGGGGGGGGTCTCCCTTTAAAAAAAAAACTTTGACAAGTCAATATCATGGACTTAAAAAGAGTATAAATACTCCTATTACATGTTCTTTATTGGCCATAGCATTTGCTATTGATTTACTATTGATTTACTTTTGATTTTTTCTTCTTCTGAAACCGTATTTATCCAAATGTAGAAATAGAAATAAATCTTAAAAGTGCACCATTATACAATTTATTTGTTCTCCTCTGACTAACATTTCTGATATCAATCTATCCCTTTAACACCGGCCACCGGGAAATGTTTTTATTCCTGAGTTGCTAAAACTGCAAATGTATAGATCCTGGATTTAAAAAAAATAATCCTCACAAAAAAGGTAATTACTGGTCTATGAAATACTAAATGAGTAAATGGAGCAATATAAATTGCACCCACCCGCTTTACCGATTCAAAATGTTCTCATGCCCCCTCCACCCCCCCCCCCCCCCCCCCCCCCCCGAAGTGAGTGGCTCAGTTTCAACACAAGGTGGCGCTGCAATTCTTGAAGAACATTTAGGCCACAAAATGGCAGCTTCCATTTGGAAATTCGGCAAACTTGTCTTGCCTAAAACGAGAGGATCTCCTCGTCTTTTCAAGGTAAAATTATCTTCTGTTGAATCTTTGCATTATCTAGTTTACGAATGTGTATTACTTTACTCGTGAATTTGAAATAAAAGAAGGAAATTGACACTCTTTCAAAGTCCATTTCTGCAAGGTGATAGTTCACCCAATTCCAATTACGAGGCCAGCCTACGGAGCATGCAGGGGCAGGTCTAGGTAACGGCTGGGCTGGGCTGCAGGCTGCGATAGGTACCAATTCACTCACATAGGCGTACGCGCAACATAATGAAGGGAGCAGCTCTGCGCACCCAACATTGCACTTGAATTTTTTTTAAACAAATCTTTTGTATTCACCTGATGCTTGATCTTATCATGTTTTTAATATTCTATTAGAGAGTGCCGAAAATTTTGTCAAATTCGAGGAAGAACATGAAATTGAATGATGAAGAACAATGTCATTTTCAAAAGATTAAGAATAAGATTAAGAAATTGCGGGTGGGTCATTTGACACTGGAGGATCGTCCTCAAAAATGCAGACTTATCCGCAAAAATAAGGATTGTCCACAAAAATAAGGATTGTCCACAATTTCGCAGACGCTTCATATTTTCAAAATCGCGTGTTGGCGATGCACTACATCGTCGTAGAAGTGCAAAAAAATGATGATTTTCTTGATGCATTTTAGATCTAGACTACATTGACTTTGGACAGAGTCAGAGACTTTCTCATTATGAGAGATAAATCCTCGGGAAGACGGACAAATCCATAAAAAAAAGGTGATCTTCTGGCGCTAGTGTAGTTCCGTATCCATTTTTTTACTAATTTTAAATCATAGGTCGATCTAGACATAGTCTAGATAGATCTAGATCTAAGTTAGATCTATATCACATTTTCCACCTGAATTTTGTAGTGCCGGAGCGGAATATTTACTTACTGGGCCTAAATCTTAACTACGCAATATAAACGACTATAATACGGTTTTATCCTACCATAGGCTGGATACTATACTGCTTGAAGTCTGTCTCAAGAAGCACTTGAAGTGTTGCTCGTTGAGTGGAGCTCCACCGTCGCTTGTAGTAGTAGACAGAAGAGACAGAAGAGACAGGCAATCAACAGTGTTTGTCGCGTGCAAGTCTCAGGTTCAATCTGATGTTCCCAGTAATAAACACGCCCGCGGAAACTACCGCGGGTGTCGCCTAATGCGGGACTTACGCGCATATGCCGCCAGAGCCGTAGTGGCTAAGGCTGAACCACTACATTATTCCCCACTTAATGAGTTTAAAGCCCAACTTAAAACTAAACTAAAACTAACTTAAAACTACTCCCGTACCGCAGTGCGGGGTCACGCCGTTCCCGCTGGCGGATGGGTCAAGGACCCTCCCTGCCAGCACCGGTGAAGTCTTGGCGTTTCCAGAGGGCGGGCGCCTTTATCATACCTGAAAATATACTGTATTCCAAAATTTGGTACCGGAAATATTATGAAAAATACATGTGTATAGAGACCCAATCCCATAGCCATAATAGTTTCCATTCTGGTTACAAACAGAAATATACCAGTTAACCCTTACCGTGCCGGTGTCACGTGTAAATGACAAAGAATAGCAGTCCTGGCACGGGCGTAAGGGATTAACCGGGGCATTACAGTCATAAAGAAACAGAAATATACCAGTTAACCCTTACCGTACCGGTTATACATAATGACAAATTGCAAAACGTCTTGGCACGGGCATAAGGGATTAACCGGGGCATTACATTAAATTCCCAAGGTGACCGAGCATGAGAGTGAGTGATCAACATAAACGATGAATGGCAATAAGTGTGCAGAAAAGGGGAAGAGCCCAATGGCTCCCCATTCCCCAAGTGCAGTTTGGATGGTACAATGTCCAGAAACTGGGCAGTCCCACATGAGAGCCAAACGGCTCCCTACAGGCAGTCCAAACGGTGCATATAAGAAGTATTAGAATGATAAAAGCAGATCACTGAAATCAGATGGAAAATGATATAGAAGGTGAAAACACTTCAACAAAATAAGATTACATTCTCTGGGCCACTCGGCCCCCGGGGGCACAATAGCCACTGCCGGCAAGTTCCTGATATCATTTAGGGCACCCAGGCCCACAACACCATCAAGCAAACCTCCGTTTAGGGCTTTGATGTCGATGTTGTCGCTCAGTACCGTCTCTACGCTAGATCTAGTATAGCTTTGCAACTCAAACTGAAGCTATCAGTCCAAAATTATGCAAACTTCTCGTATGGTTTATGGTATCGTGCATGCGAGAAATGTGCATAATTTTGGACTGATAGCTTCAGTTTGAGGTGCAGAGCTATAGCGTAGAGATGGTACTGAGCAACGACGTCGACATCGAAGCCCTAAACGGAGGTTTCCCGATGTCGGATGTGATCCAAATTCAGGTGGAAAATGCAATAGGCCCTAGACCTCTATATCATGATTATGATTCAAATTAGTAACAAATTGGGCTAAAATTCCTTTGCTAAGCCTAAGAATGGATTATTAAACTGCTAAAAAAAATGGATACGGAACTACACTAGCGCCGATCTTCTTCGGAGTATTTAGGAGGAAAATAATCCAAGATCTAGATTATTTTCTCACGGGGAATTCATTTTTCGCATTGCCAGCCGGCAGTTCAGTAAACCAAAACTCGCAGAGCTCTGATGGAAAAAAAAATGTCCGCGAAAAAGCAGATAGATCTAGGTCCAATCCTTATTTTGTATACCTTGAATACCAACATTTCTGGAAGAAAGAAAGCTGTCTCCAGCTGCCAAGCTTCCAGATCTAACTTCAAGGGGGGGGGGGGATGTCCCAGCTTCTTGCACTAATTCATCATTGAGTATTTTCCATATCCACCACATAGCTTAGCTGTTAGCCTATTAGTACCCATCCATAACTCCTATTCTTTTTTTTCCTTTATATTTTAGTCATTGGAATCGAGTTCCGTCCTCCCTCAGCATGACCAGCATAGGAACCTCTCCATCCATGAGTACATGGGATATGATCTACTAGAGGAAGCAGGCGTCCCTATCCCTAGGGCCGAGGTGGCTACCACTGCACAGAGGGCTTATGAGATTGCCAAGAGCTTAGGTACGTACATAGAATGCAAAGTGCATTCATGTAAAATCAGAACATTTCTTGATTGATGCTGCAGATTCTTGAAAGCTTCATGCAGAGAAATGATTGGATCATGATTTTAAATACTTATCAACCAATCTTTGCAACTTGTAAAAGCTTTTGCCATGAAAATATTCAGCTTTAAACGTAGTAGCCCTTATTTAAAATAATCTGGGGGTCTTCAATAGAAACATGCCCATTTTTGCTTGATATGGCAGTTCGTAATGTCAGACCAATAATATATTTTACTTCATATCAATAATTTAATTCTTGAATGAAAACAATTCACAATCTTCTTCTTACAGTGACAGGCAGGTGAGAGAGCCGTGAGTACTTGTATAAAAGTAACATATTTGTGATTCTCTTGCTCTTACAGGGTCAGGAGATGTTGTGGTCAAGGCCCAGGTGTTGGCCGGCGGGAGGGGGAAGGGCGCCTTCACCAGTGGTCTGAAGGGAGGGGTCAAGCTGGCCTTCTCACCAGAAGAGGTCAAAGATCTGGCCTCCCAGATGATCGGGAACAAGCTGGTCACAAAGCAGACCGGTGAGGGAGGCAGGATCTGTAACTCGGTAAGTGATTGCATGGGCTACCTCAGAGCCCTGTTTCATAAAACCTGTTTTTAATAACAAATGCCAAAATACTATGACAAATTCAATTTAGTTTCTTATAAACGCCTGATCTGCAAGACTATAAACTAGTTTTATTTAATTTTCGATTTGTTTCAATTTTGATTATTTCAATTTAATCGATTTAAATTTCTAATCCTTAAATTCTATTATAAACAACTAATGTGGAAGACTGGTGAACGCACCCGTTCGAGAAAGTCCCCCCGCTTATCCCGAAAGGGGTGCATTAAGGCGGTACTCCGTTCTCAACACAACCTTTTGAAACAAGCGGAGGGGGGTAGGCTTTGCTCGGAAAGGCACGTTGAACGCACCACACCGCACCCCAAGCCACACAGCATCTTGGCTCAAGCCAGGTTTATTGTGAAATACTTCATAAACACATTGACAAGTCGTTGAGCATCCCCTAGGATCAAATTATTACAATGATGTGATTAAATCATGTATATTTTTACTATTTCTCATTCTCTCTTTTATTTGCAGGTTCTTGTTTGTGAAAGGATGTATGTCAGGAGAGAGTACTACTTTGCTATCACAATGGAAAGGGCATTTAATGTAAGTTACACATCTATTATTTATATATGGGTCGTTGTTCTGACTATGATTAGCAGTGGCTAGAAATCTGTTGTGCACAACAGAAATTCTACCTTGATATTGAAGGATTGATCATGCAAAGTAGCATTACTCTATTGACTGTGCAAATCTAAGCATTCATGGTACCAAAGGGTAGGAATTCAAGAATGCTTGGAACAATTTCTTTGTGTGGTTAAGAATTGGTATTATTGACAATTTGTTTGAAATAGGAAACTGCCTTATGTGAGAAAGCATTTATATAGTAGTGATGATAAATTTATATCATTATTCAATATTCATTCAATGCGTGGCCATGTATGTTTTATTTAGTTCACTCTAGAATAGCTCAGTGATTATTCATCATCATTAATTTTATAGAATAAAGTCAGTATTTCACCTCTTATGAGGGGTTAACACTCACTTCCTCCTCATTTAGACCAACATTACTGCTTTCTTTCCATGAAATCTTCCCTCTTCCTTTCCCTCCTATGCCATCCACGTCCAGATCCCATGCTCTTTTCCCAGGGGGGTGTTTCACAAAGATCCTAATTTGAACTTATCTCTAAGTTAGACTTCACAATTATGGAAAGCCGTTGGCGTCATTGAAAATATTTTGTAGAAGTTATTTTAAAAGGCATATAATGTTGATTCAAATCATTCATATTTTCCATTATCAAGGAGATTTCATGTTCTTCAAGTGGAATTTATAAAAAGTCTAAAATACTTGAATTTTCACTTTTTAATATATTTTATATTAAGGCTACAAATGGCTCTTAGTAATTTTTGTCTCGCCTGCGTAGCAAAAAGCGAGACATAGGCCCCGCTTTTCCGGTGGCGGCGGCGGCGGCGACGGCGACGGCGACGGCGGCGTCAACATCAAAAACTTAACCTAAGGTTAAGTTTTTGAATTTTTGATATAATTTTTAAAGTATAAGTTCTTAGTCAATGAAACTTTGACTATAGGGTAATCAAGTATCCCCAATCATGTGAGTAGACTTTCAGATCACAAAGTCAAGGTTAAAGGTCATTTCAGGTCAACAGACTTGGACTATGTTGTAGCATCATCATCGAAACTTGTGAGTAGACTTTCAGATCACAAAGTCAAGGTTAAAGGTCATTTCAGGTCAACAGACTTGGACTATGTTGTAGCATCATCATCGAAACTTAACCTTATGCTATGGTCACATTACCCAAAAGTAGGCTGCTCGGCGGGCGAGCGGCGAGTTTTTAACCAATTCTGCCCGGCAGCTGCCCGGCCACCGAGCGGCGGCCGCCCAGGCACCGCTCGATTTTAGGGCATCGCTCGGTCGCCGCTGAAGTTTTAGCGCGGAGTTAAAATTTGGGCGGCGCCTGCTCACTTTTCACTCGCTGCCCAAAATACGCTCGGTGCCTGGTAGGTCGCCGCCTGGGCACCGACCTAATCGCTGGGCGATGCCTAATTCCAGCAGCGACCGAGCAGGCTACTGATCGGCCGGTCGCTGCTCAGATTTGTGACCATAGCTTAAGGTTAAGTTTTTGAATTTTTGATATAATTTTGAAAGTATACGTTCTTAGTCAATGAAACTTGGACTATAGGGTTATCAAGTCTCCCCAATCATGTGAGTAGAATTTCAGGTCACTAAGTTAAGGTCAAAGGTCATTTAAGGTCAACAAACTTAGACTTTTTGTGGCATCAACATCAAGATTTTCAAAATGCTTCTTCTTCGTTATTTTTCAACTGATTTTGATTCTGATTGTTTCATATGATAGGGCTAGGAGGGGGATTTAAAATTTCTACACAGAATCGTGAAATTCATTATCTATGCTAATTTATGAAAATTTATTCGAAATCACAAAACAGGCTTCTTCTCCTTCATTTCTCGACCAATTTTGATTTGGTTTGCTTTATATAGTAGAGCTAACTTTGGTACACTAAACTTCTACACAGAATTTTGAAATTGTTCTCCATTAATTAATTATGGTAATTTATGCAAATTTATTCCAAAAATAACAAAAATTGCTTCTTTTTCCCTCATTTCTTGACCGATTTTGATTTGGTTTGCCTTATCTGGTAGATCTAAATTTGGAACACTTAACTTCTACACAGAATTGTGAGATTTTGCTCCATTGATTATTTATGGTACTTCATGCAAATGAAATGAAATTATGTCCCTTCCAGGGCATCAAATTTTTATTTTTTGACCAGTTCAAAAGTGTACCACATAAAATTTACGATATTTGTTGTTGCGAGATGCGGATGAGCGCTACGTCATTGACGTTCTGGTTTATCATATTGAATTGCGTTATGCAGGCGAGACCGCCGAGAGCGTTTCCCTTGTTAAATCAACTGAGTTCAACTAAGGATCTTTGTGGTTTATTATAACCAGGATTGGTTTGTTTGTCTATTTTTTTATTTTTTAAATTGTCAATTTTTTGTTTGTTTTCAGGGGCCAGTATTGATAGGCAGTTCACAGGGTGGTGTAAACATAGAGGATGTGGCAGCAGAGAGTCCAGAAGCAATCATCAAAGAACCCATCGATATTGCAGCAGGTAGGAGAAAAGATTGAAGGGGGTTTCTTGTTTTTCTGAAGGATCATAATTCTGAAACACAAATTTTCCAACCAGGAGGTTCATAATCCTAAAAAGGAAAATAGGGTTTATTATTCTGATGGTTAGTAATTCCGAAAAGGATGAAGGGTTATATTTTATTTTCATAATATGAACCTTTTTGTTTTGTTTACAGAATTCTGAACCATTTTCAGTTTCAGAATGATGAACCCTATTTCGGAATTATGAAGGTTCAGAATTATGAAATTTATCACTTCAAATATTAATAATACTGATAGTATTAATACCTGTATCTTAAAAAGCACTTTACCAAATTTGATTAAAGTGTTATTATGACCCTGGTCACTGGATTCAATCCCTGTTCTGTACATTAAGGATCACATTTACCACTCCCTGGGGAGCATTCCAGCTAGTTGCCTTTTTACAGACTTGTCAATGCTAATCCACTCACATGGACCTTTGCAACCTACTGGGTACTCACTTAGCATGTGGGTGGAGAGGAAACATTGTAAATAAAGTGCCTTGCTCAATGACATAAGTGCTGTGCTAGGTCTTTGAGCATCATGTAACGCCTGACTGGAATGCTCCCCAGGGAGTGGAGATTGTGCACACAGTGTGTGCGGGCATGCACTGAATCCAATGACCGGGGTAATAGTATATTTGTAAAGCGCTTAGAGACATTTGTATTAAGCGCTATATAAAAGCTAAATATTATTATTATTATTATTGACTTCCACAACCTTTCACATTTCCAGTCAAGTGATTAAATAAATCTTTGTATTGAGTAACTATTGTATGTCAACTTAATTTCAATTTCCAGGTATTCAGAGATCACAGGCGGAAAAGATGGCCAAAAGCATGGGCTTCCCCGACAGAGCTGTGGAACAGGTACCAATCATCTTCAGATAACACTGTATTTATGGTTTTATATGAAATACGGTCAAACCTAGATTGACAAATATTGGTTTTCCTATCAGAGATTCGCAAGCTCTCAAAAACTTATCACAAATTTATCTGTGGCAGCAAGGTCAGTGTGCAAAATTTCATATCAGAAGAGTCTGTGGTTTTTCTCTATGTGAGAATGAAACACTGCCAGTTGTAAAATTCAAATTTGAAAAGAAAAATGACTTTGATTTTGCTAATAATTGGTATTTTGCCACCGCGCTTTTAGGAAACTTTTGATGATGATGATGATGATGATGATGATGATGATAATTATGATGACTATGATGATGATGATGATGATGACGACGACGACGACAAAGACCAAGATAACTTGTAATGTAATGTAACCAGTGGCAAATACATTTTATAGACATATGTAATAACGTCTTCATAAAGTAAGAGACCATGGAATGAAATTTAATATACATAATACTCTATATATATATTTCTTGTTTAATGTTACAGGCTGCAGAAACATTTATGAACCTGTATAATAATATCTTCATAAAGTATGATGCTACTATGCTCGAGATCAACCCCCTGGTCGAAGACAGCGACGGACAAGGTAAGGTCTTTGATGATACATGAAGAGTTCTGGTGAAAGAGAATGCATTTGTCCCTCGTATAGGATGTTAAATGGAGGCCCTGTGTAGAGGAGAGTCACCACCTTTGCACGTTCAAAACCCACTGCACTATTCGTATAAGAGTAGAGGAAACCCTGGTGTAGTGGTCCACCTGCACAATCCCAATCAGTTATACTGGGTGGAGAGACCCGAGGGTTACAGCGATTCAGTTTGCTTTTTGCCTCCCAGGCTCAGGTGACGCCAAAATACATAATAATAACTAGATTTGTAATACTTGCTTGGAGCAAGTATAGGTGGGCTGATCCAACAAAAAATTGAGACAAAATGAAGGGTACATTTGAGATAGCTTTTTGTCTCAGCTACAACATACTCGAAGTTCAGCGTAAATGAAGTTAAAACGACGTAGATATTGCTCGCGAAAGACGGGAATGTAGAATCAAGTTTTGAGAAAAAGTCATGTCCATAGAGAATACACGCAAAATGTGAAAAATTGACATGCCTCCTTTAATCGCAAAAATACGCCATGATGCCTTTGTCAAAATGAAAATTTGGGCTAACTTTATTTGTAGAGAATTGTCTCAGCTAAAACATATCAAAATTTTGAGGACAATCAATCAATATTTACAGAGAAACAATCAATTTTCCGTAAATATGCTGACGTCATAATATGCAAATTGAAATTTTGAGTTTGGAGGCCATTATGATGACGTCATGAGTTAATTGAGGTTCAAATGAGACATGAAATCATATCTCCAATTCATACTGTATCAAAATATGACCCAAAAATTGGGGTCACCTTGCATCGTAAAGGGCTACAATGGATCTTGTATAGGCATGTTTTTTCCCATATATGCTATGTATTACAAGAGCTCGCGCGCACGGAAATTTATGTTAAACGGGCCATCATTCCATTATTAATAGTCATAAAGAGACAAGCATGGTATCAATTTGTATGTAAAAATATGTGGAATATTATGAAAGAAAAAAAATGGCGATTCTATGTTGTGTAATAGTTTTACGCGCGAAAACGCGCGCGCCGCGCGCATGCGCGTGTGTGTGGGCGATTTTTTATAAAATGCTTAGAATGGCCTAAAACGTATGCAAAATGATTTTAAGACGATTTTGAGCATTTTCAAATTTTGCGCGCGCATCGACGCGCGGACGTACGCGCACGCGCGCGTTATTTGACCTGAAATTGACCGGACGGATATTGACCTCGATCATGATAAATATGAAAGAGAAATAGCTTTTGGTTATGAAGATATGATCATGAGTTAATTTTCGTAAAATTTTACAAAATGGCGCCTAGATGACGTCATCAGTGAAGGACAATGTTGAAAACGTTATTGTGCCTTGTACATATGCCTTTACATATGTGTGCCAAATTTCAAGGCATTTGATCGAGGCATTTTTAAGTTATCTTGCTAACAAAAAAGTGGTTAGAAATAAGAAAAATATTTAATAACTAGACATATAATACTTGTTTGGAACAAGTATAGGTGGGCTGGTCAACTAACATTTGAGACAAAATAGAGCAAAAATAAGCGACATACTGCTTACAAATTCTTAAAAGACAATATCATGTAGATTCATAACGTGAACTAAATTCACCTTCTATAGGCATAACACGCAAATTATGAAGTTTTTGACATGAGGCCTTTAATCAAAATTTTCACTATGATGACGTCATCAAAATGAAAAATGGTTATTACTGCGCTTGTAGAGAATTGTCTTAGCTACAACATATCGAAATCTTGAAGAAAATTGATCAATATTTACAGAGATACAATCAATTTTACATAAATATGCTGACGTCATAATATGCAAATTCGTATTTTGAGTTCCAAGGCCATTGTGATGATGTCACGATACACTTAATGGCCAAATGAGACATGGAATCATATTTCCGACTCATACTCTATCTTAATATGAAAACAAATTGAGGATCCCGGTGCATTCCAAAGAGCTATAACGGATTTTGTATAGGCATGTTTTTGCCCATATATGCTATGTATTAAAAGACCTCACGCGCACTGACATTTATCTTGAATTTACGCTCATCTTGTTAATAATGGTCATAAAGAGATAAACATGGAATCAAATTCCTTGAAAAAATATGAGAAATATCATGAAAGAAAAAAAAATTGCGATTCTATGTTTTTTAATGGTGTTACGCGCGAAAACGCGCGCGCATGCTCGTACGCGCGATTTTTTATAAAATGCTTAAAATGACCTGAAACGTATGCAAAATAAATTTGAGACGATTTTGAGCATTTAAAATGTTTGCGCGCGCATTGACGCGCGGACGTACGCGCACGCGCGCGTTTTTTGACCTGAAATTGACTGGACTGATATTGACCTTGATCATAATAAATATGAATGAGAAATACCTTTTGGTTATGAAGATATGATCATGAGTTTATTTTCAGAAAATTTCACAAAATGGCGCCTAGATGACGTCATCAGTCAAGGTCAAGGTTGAAAACCTTACTGTGTTATGTCCATATGCCTATACATATGTGTGCCAAATATCAAAGCATTTGATTGAACCATTACAAAGTTATCATGCTAACAAAAAAGTGGGTCGAAATAAGAAAAATAAATAATAAATAAATAATAAATAATAAAGGCGATTTTAACAAAAATATAAGGTGGTCTGTATTAGATACAGCCCACCTGATAAACTACATAATAACAAATATAATAAAGTAATACTGGGCTTACTGCAATGTTTCTTAGTGCAGGAATGAACCTCAATGAAGAGAGAGAGAGGGAGAGAGATGCAATAAGTTACATGTCTTTCGTTGTTTTATATGTGTTTTCTTCTTAAATATTATGTATGTGGAATGTGGAGCAATTCATTTGTTTTAAACAGGGAGGGAGGGAGGGAGGGAGGAGGGAGAGAGAGAGGGAGAGAGAATGGGTGAAGAAATGAGGGGGCATGAAAGAAAAAATACATAAATCTACTGTTACCAGAAAATATGTTGTATCCCCCAGTACTTACCTTTTATTCAGTATGGTGTATACATGGGCTTAGATCACCTTTTGTAAAAATGCTGCGTTCAGACAAAAAAAGATCACTTTGAAAAAGAGGAAACACCTCCCTTCTCCCCCCCCCCCCCCCCCCACCCCCCATCCCCCAACAAATGTCATATATATCATGAATCAATCGTTTCCTTTCTTCTACAGTACTGTGTATGGATTCCAAGATCAACTTTGATGACAATGCTTTGTTCAGACAAAAGAAGATCCACGATTTGAGAGACTGGTCTCAAGAAGATGAGAGGGAGGTGTCGGCAGCAGAGCACAACCTCAACTACATAGGTCTGGATGGAGACATTGGATGTTTAGGTGAGAACTATTCGCATACCTGCCAACCCTTATGAGTAATCCGGAATATTCTGTTTTTCTGGATTTTTAGGACCCTAAAATCCAGAATATTCCTTTTTATTTGTTTGTAGCTTAAGCCAAATTAAGCTAGTTTTATCATCATGTGCCGCCATGTGAGAGTTCACATATTGCGTGCGTTGAAGGGCTGCATGATTAAGCAGCGAATCTGTATTCGCTTTTTTGTACAGATTTACCGCGTATTGCCAGTTACACTGCCGCTGCATGTGCGAACACCTGTTTAGGGTACAGATTTCTTATTTTCGAAGGCATACCATGCTAAAAATTCCTAATTGTCATTTTCAAATGTTGGTATGTATTCGTTGCAATTTTGTGAATCTTAGAACAAAAGCTAAAAAATGTCCTCTTAGATTTCATATTTATCGTCAATGTTGGGTAGAAAGCTGTTTGAAGCTACTATATCGGACAATTATACTCCATTTTCTGAAAACTGTGTTAGTCAAAGTACTGCTTCTTGTCATGACTAGTTGACACTGTGCGTAATAAACGCACAGAAGCTCCGATGCCTCTCTTATCTACACATGCATGCAGCCAGCTATGCACAGATATAACCAATGACTTGTTAGAATTTATATTTGCTATGACAAATTAACATACCTAGAAGATATGTTCACAGAATAAAAAGCTCGGTAATTTGTATTTATCTAATCATAGATAATAATTTGTTACCCAGTCATAGCATAACTTTTTCAAAATACCTGCATGTAATTTGAAAAATACTACTTGTCATTATCAATGTCTTTGCCAATATCAGGGATCAGGGGGGTATTTGAAGTCAAATATGCAATTTTGGCACTTTTTATGATACTTGTTACAGAGCTGCCAACCATTCCGTTTTTGCCGGAATTACTCTGTTTTTTACTCCAAATTACGGTATAACGTTTTTTCTTCATAAAATACTTTTTTTTTTTTTTTTTTTTTTTTTTTTTTTACATACCGCACGTCAAACAACTGCCTTTAAATGTTGATTTGATCACAAATTCAATAGAAAACTAAGTTTAAAATATACTTAAATAGAAAAATATTCTCAAAAACAATGAAATGCCGATAATACCAGAATAACAAGAAAAAAATATCTGCTTGTATGGAAAAAAACAGCATGAGGAATGGACATTTCTGCTTTGGAGGTGTGTTGCGCGTGGTTGTAAGTTTCGATTTAATGAATTCCTTTTTTTTTGCCATCATGGTTCTTTTTGTTGGTCGCACAAGGTTGGCAGCTCTGTTGTTAAGGTATATTCTGATGTGCGGTTGAATAGAGTTATCCCTTGAACTCCTAATCCTAATCCTTAATCTTGATCTTAACACCTGCAGTAAATGGAGCTGGATTAGCTATGTCAACCATGGATATCATTAAGCTTCATGGAGGGACTCCGGCAAACTTCCTTGATGTCGGGGGCGGAGCAACTGCTGAACAGGTCAAGCAGGCTTTCAAACTCATCACCTCGGATAGCAAGGTAATGAGGCGGCACTGTGTTCTTCACATGTCGGGAATGATTATATCTTCCTCAGGTAGCTTAAAGGGATGGGTAACATTGCCTCAGATTCTTTAAAAAATCCTGGATTTTAGCTCATGCTGCAGTCATAATTATAAACCTTTAGGTCAGTCAGGAACCCCATGACTTTTACAAGCCGATAGTCTGTCTGATTATCAAGATATCTATGATTGGAATTAGAATTTCAGAATTTGTTTTCCAATTGGGGAAAATGAGTGTGGTATAACCGGCCACTCAAAGATTTTCTACTTTTTGAGGCACATCATGATCATTTTGAAGCCTAATTTTTTTAGGGCTTCAATATTACACCATATCACAGACACTGATAACACGTAGGGCCACACATCTCAGATTTAACATTGTTAAACGATGCCTTTAAAGGTTGGAAAAGCTTCATTTTATGTTAGATATAATGACTTTGATATGTTTTTCATTATATATCCTAGGTTCAAGCAATCATGGTGAATATCTTTGGAGGTATCATGCAGTGTGACATCATAGCTCAGGGTATCATCGCCGCTGCCAATGAACTCAACCTCAAACTACCCGTTGTCGTCAGGTTACAGGGTAAGTAGCAGTATTATTATTATTAAGTATTTGGCATTACCTCTGCCTGAGGGGGGGGGGGGGGGAGAACCGAATCCCTGTGACCCTCGGGTCTCTCCTCCTGATATAACTAATTGGGGAACCACTACATTAGGGTTTCCCCCTACTCTTATATGAGCAGTGCAGTGGGTTCTTAATGTGTAAAGGTGGTGACTCTCTTCTACACAGGACCTCCATTTAACGTCTTAGGGACAATGTTTTTTAATGTAACATAGCTTGCGTCTATGTATCGGGAGGGGCACATTAACACACAACACAGGCTTCAGTGATCCGCCTTGGTTGAATTGGAACACATGATCTTTGGTTAGACAGACGGACTCTTTACCGACTGAGGCAACTCGCCTCCTCATAAAGGTAGTCTGGATTGAATCATTCTCATTCTTTTAAACCTTCTTCAGACATCACAGGGTAAACTGCTTAAAGATAACCAATGCCAACCAAAAGACAAAATGAACGTAAATGTAAGCAAAGCGTGCATCATCAATCTTTATGCAGTGGAACCTCATTACAAAGACCATTGCTACAACATTTCTCATTATGACAAAGATAAATTGGATATCTCTCTCTCTCAATTTTCTCTGCGTTTCCATATCTCTCTGTCTGATATGTTTGTTTCATTTTATCACTCTCTCTCTCTCATTTCACCTCTAATACTCTCTTTGTATTATCATCTGTTTACTCCCCTCCTATCCCTCTCCCTCCCCCTCTCTCTCTCTCTCCCTCCCCCTCTCTCTCTCTCTCTCTCTCTCTCTCTCTCTCTCTCTCACTCCCTTACTCTCTGTCATTCTGTCCCCTAGGAACCATGGTTGACGAAGCTAAAGCAATCATTGCCCATAGTGATCTCAGGATACTGGCCTGTGATGATTTAGATGAAGCAGCAAAGATGGTACGTAGTCTTCTATATTTACTGTAAAACAAGTGTAATGTGATTTCATTTTTGAACTTAAAGCTAAGCATAGGCTCTGGTATGGGAATCATACATTTAAAGAAAATTGCTATGATTTATTCTGGATTGTTTATCCTGCAGTATATTGGTTGTTTGAACCAGTGAAATAAAACAAACACACAAAAACTTTGATAAAAACCACAACTCCCATCTGCACATAGTGACTTGTGTTAAGCACATGGTGTTGGGCCTACTGACCCAGATGTCCTTATCTTTCTATGCTCAGTACTCGGCCACTATACATTTTCTACCAAAATTGGTAGGCACATGCCATTTATTTGCAACCTTGAACATTCAGTGTAAGTTTTGTTGGATTCTGTGAGAATTTATTTTCTGTATTTACCAGAACTCCAGTTTATCTTTAAGCATTTGATTTCAAATTGATATCAAGTCAGTGCGATTATGTAGTATGAATGAATGATGTTCAGGACTACTTAATCTTTGAATATGAATTTGAACAGGTATTTATTGTACTAGAAACACGTTGTACTACAACAGTTTTCTGCTTTTCTTTCCTTTCTCATTCTCATTCTCCAACAGGTCGTTAGACTATCTACCATTGTAGGACTAGCAAAAGATGCTCATGTAGATGTCAACTTCCAGTTGCCGCTGTGAGTGGGAAGTTGAATGCACAAATTTAGAGGGTCTAACCGCCTTTTATTCAGAGATAAGAAAGAAAAAAATCCTTGTTATATTGTTATTCTTGAGTTTATTTAGTAAAGTGAGTTAGTATGTGTGTGTTTATTTCCCAATTAAGAAAACCCACTTGTGCATTTGTTTTCAGAATGTCACAATTAACTGAAATGGACTATACTCTTACCTCATTTATTGATATTATTTGGGTAACGCAGTCTAATTTTGTAGTGCTGTGATATAAACCTACACCTCCCACAAAAGAATGATCATTTAAAATATTCAACATTTTAAGAGCCAGAGGGACGTTTTCTCATATACCGACATAGAGACAATACCCTTCTCGCTTTTAAGAGATGATGTATTACATTCATACATTATACAAGGTAATTGATACTTAAACAAGGTAACAGCTAACTTTATCTTGTCTAAAAGTGGTAACGGGTGTCTTAATTTCAAATAATTTCCTGTGGGATGTCTGTTAAACTGCTGAAAATTTCTCTGCTCTGTGTAAATAGGTGGATGAGTTAATTGGTTGGTGGAATACAGACGTATGTCCACAATTAGATACCACACATTGAAAACTAGAAGGACACAAACTCCATTTTGAGGGATACGGCATAACAATCTTCTTGTTTCCAGTGGGCAGTACCCGATTCACTCATTTGCCATTTCATACACCAAAGTCCAAACTTAGTTAATGCCTGTTAAGAGCCAGAAAGGATGTTCATTTTTCAGGGTTATTAAGTAACATTTCCCTAGCTGTAAGTAAACAGTAAGGGTAGGGTTGCATAGATATATGAGAGTTATATAATAGTATATGAGATGTAGTGACCATAGATCGATACAACGGTTTGAGCTTGACTTTTCATGATGTGATGTAATGTCTTTTTGCCAGTCTGCCCTAATGAAAGATTGATCCAAGACACCTTGAGAAGAATCGAAACACAAACTTTGGCGCACAAATTAGAATTTAATGCAATCCATCTCAAACGGGAACAATACAAGGTAGTTTCACAGTAAAATAACAAGGTGACAAGGCTTACGAATACTTATACAGTGTCTATTATCCATTGAATAAAAGAAATTTCTCTTTGAACATCATCGCCATCACAAACCCAGACATGATATTACGCTACTGTCTGCCGAGAGACAGAAAGGCATTGATGCTTTGATTGAGATAGAAACTATACTTTGGGTTTAAGAATGCATCTCATCTCTTCTTATGCGAATAGAAGTCAGCAATTTTCTCGTCATCTGAGCCTTGTAAATACATAGGAGAGATAACATTCATAGTTTTAACTTAATTTCTGTTTCTTTTCGACACCAATGGTGCAAAGGACAGGAAAATTATATAGTTCTGTACGTATTGGTGAGAGGATTGTTGTAATATGTTGTACAAGTTTTTTTTTAATGCACAAGGTATTGTGTGGGCATAATTGATATGCAACTTGTTATTCATAGGTGAAATATGAATTAAATGAATTCTAACATTATAAAAGATTCAGAGATTTTGGTTAAAGTTGTTTTTATTTGAATGGAGGAGTGCTTTGTTTTAAATTGAATAGCCAAGTATTGGAAGAAAGTAGAAAGAGAGAGGGAGAGTGAGAGAGAGAGAGAGATAAGTAAATCATTGTAAGATAAATTAATTCAGGCTTATCTTATTATTAATAAACATGAAGTTGAAGCTTAATTTCACAAAGGAATACATTTTGTCCAGAAAGTACAATTTGACCATTTTAGCATGGTAAACATTATTTGACTCGCAGAGTAGACCTATGCCACTATCACATTATAAATAATATAATAATAATAACAATCCTTAAAGTCCACTCCAAATTTTATTAAACTGAAACAGAAATTCTTTTTGCCCAATTGATCGTGAGCCCGGCAGTCACTGAGCAGCGCCAGATCGACGTTGCTCTATCCCTTATTGTTAAACGCCAAACAAGGTAGCAACAACTCCCATCTTTTAACGTCTTTTGGTATGACGCGGCCGGGGTTCGAACCCACGACCTCCCGGTTGTGAGGCGGACGCTCTACTGACTGAGCCAACACTCCTATGCCACGATCACATTATAAATACATCTCTTTATCTGATATTTATTCAAGGATACTATAGAAAGTAAATGATTACTGACAACTCTGGCGATGGCACAAACTATCATTCATTGCAGAGGTTTCTGAAATACTTTCCAGATTATCTACAAAAGTAGAAAAATAGAGACTTTTTACTATCACATACTGCAAATATGTAAAGATCGAGTACAATAAATAATACAAATAATATGTCTGTAAAGCGCTTAGGCACATCGTTGGATCTATGTATTGAGCACTATATAAACACAGAATATTATTATTAAATACAATAACATGTGATAGGATTTTGTTGTTTCTTACATAAATATAATACTTTTTTTTAATCACTTTTTTTTGTAAATGAAATATACCACTTAACATTACCATGCAATAAGACCTATAGATAATTTACATATCATTAAAAAAGTGTGTGAAATTAAAAAAAAAAAACTTCAATTTCTATAATGCATATAGTGATTCCTTAGTGAATATGCTTACCAAGTCACCCAATAACATTTAATCCAAATGGAATGGTACATAAAAGTCCTTTAAGATATTAAAAACTTTATTCACCAATAAATAGATGTAAATATATACCAGATACATGCGGCTTGGAGTACCAGACTGCCAACATTTTCTCAAACATAGAGTTCCCCCAAAATGAAAGAATTTGAACAAGAAATTACTTGATAATAAGATAAGATGATTATTCTATTAACAAATTACAGTATTCACTTCATTTTCATAATTCACCGATACATTTTTAAGCATATAGCTTAAAATCTCTACAATTTTGTATTTGATTGACTTAATACACACTAGATAAAACAAGTTTATTCTAATAAAATTGATGTCATAATAAACAGTTAATATTCACAATTCATTCATATTTTCGTTAACAAAACAATTAAACCACTTTATTGATTAAACACAATATTGCTTGATTATAAGAAGATTATTACATCCTAATAACAAATACAGTATATCATGGAAAATGCACTTCATATTAATAATTCATCAATATTTTCTTAAAGATAGTGCGCCAAAACAAATGGAACAGTGATACTGATTTGACCAACAAGAGTATTCATTCATTGTAAAATGTGTAGGTTACTAATATTTACATCACAGAATACACAATTCATACTCATATCTATGAAACATAAGCCCCCCTGAAGCAATTTTCATTGATATAATTAACAAGAATAGTGCTTGATTGTAAGATAGTATATTCTTATACTAAAGTATATTATTTAAATATTGACTGCTTCAAGGGCAAGGTCAAAACTATTATCCAAGGGGATCTGGAAACTGTCCTGTGACCCAAGCAAAAGTTGAGGGGCATAGTATGGCATCTAGCTAGGTCACAGAGGAGCAATAGTTTTAAATCGTGACCCAAGCAATAAGCAGTCCATATTTGTTTTATGTACCGCATCCCCAGTGTCAACTCTCAAAACAGATCTATGACTTTTGAAGTGTATTTTATTTGTAGAGTCGTAGGAAATTCACCAATGATCCAATCTAAAGCATTGAGCAACCGTTGTGTTAATGCCTTGTAGGCACAAGTAGAACTATGCCCGGTCAATATTATTCGGTATATTACCCAGCAGTCAGTAGTGAAGTCCACGCCTGCAGTATTGACCAATCAGAAGCCCAGAATCTTGTTATGCGGTATATAATACAGAATATACCATTCACAGATGAAATCTTGAAGTATTATCTTCCAAAATAGATTGAGCAATAATGAGCCATTGATGCATTTTAAACTCCTGATCATCAAAGCCAGAAAATTCTTCACAATTTTGTTGAGGATTTGTCATCTGAATAGGGGGATTGAAGAAAAGCGAAAGTAGAAATTACATTAAAATACATTGTATAATAAACAAGGCTCATACACAATCTTCTTTATTAGGTCTCTGAAGAATTTTGCATGTTAAACTCTTTGTGAAATATCCTGTTCACATGAGTCTTTGTTTTATTTGTTGTATAAAATCAAATGAATATTTTTTTGAAAAAAAATTATGGATAGAGGAAAAAGAGTAAAGACTTCCAGAGATAGCAACCATTTATTGAATGATAAAATAGGGAGAAACAAAAGAAGAAAGAAAGTATAAATATATATATGCAGAGAGAGAGAGAGGGGAAGAGAGGGGGAGGGACAGAGAGGGAGAGAGAGAGAAAGTGAAAGGTGGAGAAGAGAGATTTAAAAGTTCATATTATAACAAACCTGACAAAGGCTGCACTTTAGTACTCCTCATTTTGATAGCCAGCTGTGAGTGGAAAACAAGGGAGACAATGAAAAAAAAAAAAAAAAATTATAGACGTATAATATATATACAAAATGCACATACCGGTATATTGTTTCTCTAATCTATAAAGTATATATATATATATATATAGATTCTATACAGCATTATCCAAAAATATTATGCTATTTCATCTGGGAAAATTGATAATTTCTTATTTTAAGATGAAAATTAATGTATTGATTGAAGCAACAGTAACTAGCAACTTCATCAAATTTCTCTTTAAAAGCACTAAGTATTAACCTCCTTTGCCTAATACTGTCTCATGGTTGTACAAGCAGTTTAGGGTCACCTCCACATGTTAGCTTCTTAACTTAACACTTGAATTTTGTTTAAATAGGCCCATTTGATGATTTACCATAATAGCTTAAAAACATGCATTAAGTAAAAGACTATTCTTCTGAATTGAATTGAAAAAAATAATAAGTAAAGGCGAAGTGAAGAGGTGAAAAAAAACGGTCAGAGATACTAAAGTTGGGGGTTCAATCCCTGACATATATGTCTTTAAGTGAGGCATTTTATCTCCACTGTTTCTTTCCACCCAGGTGTTGAATTGGGTACCTGGTAGGAGGCAAAATTAATTGTCCTTTAATTGTCAAGCAATGTGCAAATCTTTAAAATGACGCCTGGTTTGAATGCTCCCCATGGAGTGGAGAATGTGCATATATTGCGTGGGCAAGCCTAAATCTGATGACTGGGGTAATAATAGGGCTTATATGGTATAAAGTGCTTGGAGATATTGTAGATGTATAAAATAGTCTGTAAATGTAGAACATTATTATCATCATTACTAAGTTTAAAAAGTAGTTCACAAATTCATTACCCCTTCCACAACACTGGATCTCTGACTGGACTTGCTTGTAGCTTGGGTCCTGTCCATGAAGGCCCGCGTAGTCTTGAGGGCAACAGAGGTCTCGGTGGTCGACATCTGAGTAGTTTGGGTGGATCTCCGTTGCCGGCCATGGCCGCCATATCGATGGTATCTAGCCCTGAAAGCCTTCTTGACCTGTTATCAAAGACACAATACATTTTAAGCTCTCATCGTAGCAGAGGTAGGGGTGATGGTGACCCTTTTTTTTTTGCCAACTCGTGTAACAAGCAGGAATTTTGTTTTCCAAGAAAAATTAAATTGGACATTCCTTAAAAGACACTTCAGCATTAGTACTTAATTGCTATTATGTATTTTGACTTTTTTTTTTTTTTTCCTCTTTGAAATTTTTTCTCATAATTGTAAATAATGGTAAAAATGCTTTAAAAGGTGTTTAGTAGTTTTATGATCCTTTTTCACCTAGACAAACAGTGGTATGTCGGGTGGGAGGGGGGGGGGGGCGATACCAGGGGGTAAATTCCTACTGCATAATTACATGTTGAGGTTTCACACATCCCTGTTATATTTAATCCTTTTCATATAACATACACACTTTAAAATCCTGGATCTGCCACCATCTGTAAATCCCAATGTTGAATAATAATAATGTTGAAAAGATCAAGTTAAAAAAGTTTAAGGAAAAGGTTTAAGTTAAACAAATTTAAGTAAAAGGTCCAAGTTAAAAAAGTTTAAGTAAAAGGTTCAAGTTAAACAAAAAATTAAGTAATTATTTCAAGTAAAAAAAAGTTTAAGTAAAGGTTTATGTTAAACAAGTTTAAGTTAAAGGTTCAAGTTAAAAAAGTTTAAGTAAAAGGTTCGAGTTAAAAAAGTATAAGGTAAAGGCTTAAGTTACAAAATTAGAGATAAAAGTTCTTAGCAGGTCCTCACCTCTTCGTTCATCAAACAGTTGACGATAAAAATAAAGACCCCCTGCAAAATGAAAATAATTAAAGAAACTTGAATGCTTAGTTTCTGTAACATATGACATAACAGGATGTCAATATTCCACTTCAAATAACATTTAAGGAGATTCCTAGATTAAACTATCATGATATTGAAAAAGTGCATGGGAACCGGTTCAACGGTATAGTATTGGAGAAATGGGTGAAATCGGTTACTGTACTATCATATAAAAACACTCTGTGACATTGTACTTACATAAATGTAGTCAGCATATCACATTACAAGACTAATATTGTAATTTGAATGTTATTCCCATCAGGAGCTGATGAAATATATATAAAATCAATAGAATATATATCATATAGTCTATACAGTGGGATGGGACAGATTTTTTTTGATTTTTTTAAAGATGGTTAAAAAATCACATTAAAAAATGCCCATGTCCCCATTTTCCTGCCCTTTCACCATTAAAAAAGGGCCCCTCCCATGGCCCCCACCATGGCCCCATGCATGCTCACCTGTAGAGAGTTGAATATAACAAACATGTAGGCAAAGAAGAGTGAGCTATCATAAGCAGCTAGGAGGCCAAAGACCCAGGTGAAACCCAGCAATGGTTGAAGCAGAAGAACCGCTCGTACACCAGCCCTATTCAAAGATAAATATATATATTTAGTTTTTGTTTTGTTTTGTTTTGTTTTGTTTTGTTTGTTTATTTGTTTGTTTGTTTGTTTGTTTGTTTGTTTGCTTGTTTGTTTGTTTGTTTGTTTTGTTTTTAAGAAGAAGAAGAAATAAACATATACAGTCAAACCTGCTTTAGTAACCACCTGTCTACAAAGACCACATTTGTTGTTTCCCTTGAAAATGGTTTCTCATTGAAACATGTAAAGGAACCTGTCTACAAAGACCACCTGTCTACAAAGACCACTTTTTGTGTTTCCCTTGGTATATACATGCATATTATGTGAGTGTATATACGTACATTTGAATTCAAAACAAATTTGTTATAGTATTTGGCAATAATGGCCATAAACTTACTGACTTGCCTAAATTAAACTACAACGACAACTTGTACTGTACTACATTGTAACATTATATGATTTTGTGTCACAATGCAATATATGTACTTTGAAATAATGAAAGAATAATGTCAGAATGTAGCAGGCACAGTCATCAGCCATGCTCAAAACAAAAACAAAACAAAAAAGAAATTAGACATGTCTTAAGTCATATTGCCATATTGTATGCATTTTTACATATTATATATACACATATAGATTGTATGAACATGTTATACTTATGACAAGGACATCAGTTATTTATTCTTTTATTTCTGATATTTAGACAGGGTGACTCATCATCAATAAGCTTTGCTTATGACGACCTCTTTTCTCTATGTATGATTTTATGTGACCATAATAAAAATTCATGAATTTGTAATGTGTATATCGAAAACCAATCAATATTATTTGATTCTTTTTCTCTCTCTTCATCAGACTTTTTAGCGTCAGAACCTGACGGATACCGGCGCTATATAAATAACCATATTATTTTTATTTTACCCCCTCCATCTAAAGCTATTTAGACTTCTTTTGTTTTATACGGCATATTAAAAAAAAAACATGAAAGGAAATATATTTGTCTTTTAACACTACCAAATGATCATTTTGCCTGAAAGAGCTTGTTTCAAGCAATCTTGAGTATATTTTATGCATGACAACTCTATTTTTTTTTTTTTAAGAAGAAAATAATGAGAATTGATACCTACCTCAATCTCTCTGCCTCTGTCTTATCTAGGTTGGCCTTGAGCGCCATGAACACACGAATCACCATAATGAGCACTGTAGTGTTGAGCTACAAACAGAAAGAATATCAATATTGTTTAAAAAAATATTCACAAAATAATTAAAGTTAGAATGTAGAAGTCAAAGTGTAGATTGGTAAAATCAGAATGAATAAGGAAAATAGTGGAATCCCACTCGTCTTTAGGAAGTGTACAATCCGTATGAAATGATTTCCTTGAAGTCCTCAAAAAATCCATTTACTGATCAAAAAATATTACAGAAAAAAAAAACTTTAAATGTTAAAATGTCTTCGATTTCCATTTTTGTGCCCACTTTTATCTTGAAAAAAACCAGGCTCTCCTTTTATTTCTATCGAGAAATAAGCACTTATGTAATTCTTTATTAAGAATGAAATAAAACACAATTATGAATGGAAATCATACAACGAAATGAATAACACACACGCACACACGCACACAGAAAACAAGCAGACACATAAACATCAACTTACAGCCAACACTGCCAGTACAGGGCTAGCAAACGCCCACATGAATCCGTTCTCAACAGATAGCCAACAACTAAAATGATAAAGAATTGAAATAAAAAACATTTACATTATTCTATCTAAATTAAACATTGATTGAATCATCTAAATTGAATGTGTTATCATATATGAGTTTAAAGCTGCTATAATAGGATGTGGTTAATGCTGTATTGTATTTTTAAGCAGTTTACTCCCTGACACATGAAATTTGCTCTTTATCTCCATATTTTCATATGGTAAATGTCAATATAATTTCAGGCCAAAATAAGTATTTGTTTATTACAAAATATATATTCCATGTAATCAATTAATCAAGTTAATATATATATCTCAGAAAATAATTTCTCAGGGTTACAATCATTGATGTATTATAATTCATCTACCCCCATATATAAATACACCAAATTACAACACAGTTCGCTGAAACATAACGGCCCAAATTCACAAAGGAGGTTTGTCGACAAAACTCCTTTGTGAATTCGGGCCAACAACAAGTTTCATCTAATCGTATGACAAAACAGACAACAATAATCATTTTAATTCACCCACCCCTTGCGTATAAGCCCTAAACATTCAGCACAGTTTGTGTGAACAATAAATTTACGAAAAAGGCAGAGTGCAGTATATTAACTTACTAATCATCTGTTCCATAACCATCTAGGCGCAGACCAAGAGACACTGCAATAATTACAAGAGGTGAACCTGAAGAAAAAAATGAGAAGAAGAAAAGTAATTTATGACTATGAAGACATGATTTATTTGCCTGTTTGTGGTAGAATGGTAATTTGGAAATATAGTAAATGTGTACATCCGTGTTGCCTCCCGTGCCATAGCCAAGCATG
The DNA here is from genome assembly GCA_035222895.1 of Strongylocentrotus droebachiensis. Taxonomy (NCBI): domain Eukaryota; kingdom Metazoa; phylum Echinodermata; class Echinoidea; order Camarodonta; family Strongylocentrotidae; genus Strongylocentrotus; species Strongylocentrotus droebachiensis. The sequence goes on along the minus strand of JAVYIG010009694.1, from coordinate 20,959 downwards.
AATGCATCAGTATTTGCCTTTCATGAGCATCTCACTCTCCCTTCTATCATCTTCCCTTGTTTCACCTTTCCCCTGTTTCCCCCTAATCCAACTTTCCCCTTCTTCCTGACCCCCATCCTGCTACCATATACATCCATGTCTTTCCTCCCTTTCTGTAGGCCGAACAGGACTGCATCAGTTTCATCATTCCTTTCATTCCCACCTCCCTCTTCGTTCTCTTATCTTTCTCTTTCCCCCCTTCCCCTCTTCCCTATCTCCCTCCCCCCCCCACCACCTTTCCCTTTTCCCCTTTATTTCTTACCCCATCCAGCTACCATATACATCCATGTCTTGCCCCCGTTCCCGTAGGCCGCGCGGGACTGCATCAGTTTCATCATTCCTTCCATTCCCATCTCCCCCTCTGTTCTCTAATATTTCTCTCCTACCCCTTTCCCTGTCCTCTCTTTCCTTATCTTCTTTCTCCATTCCTTTTCCCTATTCCCCCCATTATTTCTTACCCCATCCAGCAACCATATACATCCATGTCTTTCGACCCTTCTCGTAAGTGGAGCGGGCCTGCATCAGTTTCATTATTCCTTCCATTCTCACCTCCCTCTTCGTTCTCTAATCTTTCTCTTTCCCCTTTCCCCCTCCCCTCTTATCTTATCTTCTCCCCACCCCCACCTTTCCTTTCCCCCTTATCTTCTTACCCCATCCAGCTGCCATATACATCCATGTCTTGCCTCCCTTCCCGTAGGCCGCTCGGGCCTGCATCAGTATGTAGATGCCTTCCATCAGCATCCAAGAGAAGGTTGATGTGAAGAGGTAGTGAAGCAGCACCGCTATGGTAGTACACAGCTCCTGGTGGTTGAAAGAAAGACTGGGAAGATCAAGGGGGAGGAACTCGGGGGCATCGATAGACGGGTATGTGAGCGGATAGGACCATCATGTCTCCCTATTGTCAAACTACTTTCGACCAGTTCAACAAGCGGTAATAAGACCGGGGGAAGCAACAGGGGGGGGGGGGGCATTATGTATTTTGCTTATTCAAGAACTTTAAATAAAAATTACAGTTTAAATATGATAACATTTTGTTTTTGCTCGTTTCATCTCTGGGATTCGTTAATATATCTATGCCTCCCTCCTCACAACAAAGTTCACTCCTGAATTAAAGAAGTGCATTTAAATAAAAATCATTAGATAATTAAAAAAAGGGTAAAAAACGGAGAAATAAATCCTCTTACCGATGAAGCTGTTCTTTCTATCCCGATCAGGTATAGGAGCTGAGCCGATAGTAATGCTATACACAAGTTTGTGTGAATGATCGTGCGTTGAGATTTCATCAACCTGTACAGAGGGTAGCAATACGAGATATAGATTTAACAAAGAAATTATTCATACCCTTACGCAAAGCTTTGTAATTTTTAAGTATGTGAAATATTGATTTGTCCTGATTTGCGTTTCTTGAGAACGTGACATATCAAAGTTTACATCTAACAATATTCAACAGAGGCCCTAATTCCACCAGTCACCCTATCATCATTGAGCTATAAAAACACGAAAAATATAAACTATACAAGGGGTATGCTGCATTATTGTAGAGCGCTTAGAGACTTCTGATAAAGTAAGTGTTAGGCGCTATATAAGCAATTATAATTATTATTATTATTATTATGAATAATGTTAACTGTAGCTTATCTTCTTAGTGTGAGAGTCATGGCTACAGGGGGCGTGGAGGGGCATGTGCCCCCATCAAATAATGCCGAAAGAGAAAAAGTGAGAGAAAGAAAAGGAGATTGGAAGGCAACAGAATAAAGAAGACGACACCACTCACTCAGAAAAAGAACCAAAGGTGATCCAGTATTTTCTCCTGCAATAAATCTTTTTGAGCTTCATTTTGTTAACGATATAGAATTTGGGTTGGGGGTTCAATTAGGTTTTAGGTTGGGTTAGGGATAGGTTTAGTGTTTGGTTCTAGGTTGAAGTGGGGCATTCGACTAGTTTAAGGAATCTAACATGTATCAACTTTTGCCAGACTCTGCATTGTACATCCTAACAGGAATGGGAAAGAGAATGACTTAGAAAACAAGAACGAGAAGAAAATAACAGGAGCTTTGTCAGTACTTACTTGAGTAAAACGAACGTGGTGAGTGAACATACTAGAGCTGCTATGGATAGGGCTAAACCAATGTAGGTTAACATATCCAATGTTACTCGGTGTGCAAGGGATAATACCTGGATTAATGATTTGAAATAGATCTTTTATAAGTAATTGATGAATTACGGGTTTAAGATATAAGGCGTGTCAACTTTTTAATGATATTTACATTAATGAAAATGAAAATAACATTGAATAGTAGAAATAGTAGTAGTAGAAGACTGTAGTAATGATAATGATGATAATGACAATAATAATATTGATAATAATAACGATAACAATAATAATGATAATGATAATAATGAACTGTTATTATTATTATTATTATCATTTTTACACTAAATTACACTAATTATAGTTACACTAAATTATAACTAAAGAAAGGAGAGGAGAGGGGGAGAGTAGAAAGAAAGAGAGAGAGAGAAAGGAGAGAGAGAGGGAGAGGAGAGAGAGAGAGAGAGAGAGAGAGAGAGGAGAGAGAGAGAGAGAGAGAAAGAGAGAGACAACGAAAATAGTATTAAAAAGAATATAATAAGGGTGGGGTATAGGGAAAGAAAGACAAACGAAACACAAACGGTATTTGCTATCAAATGAAGATATGAACACACTACGGTGGTATAAAAATCTAAAGATAGAATATCAATGAAAAAGATTGTATAGCATCGCAAATAAGCTTTAAGGGTGAAGAATTGCTTACTGGATAAAGCTACCCCCCCCCCCCCCCCCCCCTCTGACTGGAACTCCATGTGTATTGTAATTTATGCAAAACATAAGCACATGCCTAATTATGTTAACAGGACTATTTTAACAATGAGGTTTGTAATACCTACCACCGGATTGGGGTTAACTTGCAGGAGAATAGCAAAATTAGTCAGGTGATCGCAACGACACGTGATCTGCGAGCCATCAGTCTGGTTCCTATGACAACCGACTGTTGACCACACCCCTCCTGATTCCTCACTACCGAAATATTAATACATTATGATAATAAAAATATAAAATCGAAGCAATTGATATTTCACTTAAATTGACGATGTTTCAATAATAATTTCAATAACAGTTTAATCATCCCTGTAATTATCATCAAACCTGTTATCAATAACGAATTACGATAGGCCTACTTGTTATATATCTGTGGCAGTTGTTATTGATAACAAGTTTAATGAAACAGGGCCCTGGTTTTTGGCACTGTTTGCCACAAAGCACTATTTGTCAGATAATTACAGATATCAATTAAAATGTGTATAATCATTATCAAAATAATTATGGTTATCAGATCGTTCTCTATAAACTGAATTTGGGAATGTTTGTACACAATCGCCCAAACTAAAAAAGAAAAGAAAATATCAATGAAATCAATTTTGCCTAAATTTACTTGTTATAATACTAAGAAATATGTTTAGATAAATACGACAGAATAATAACGTTGTTATGGTATAAAACTACTGCAAAACCCTCAGGGGGTGTTTCACAAAGACTAAGATCGACTTTAATTTGGACTTAACTATGGCAGGCCATTTATGCCACTGATTGCTCTTGCTATCGGTCTCTCAATTATGATATTTAGATTTTTTTTTAATTCTTTCAATAATGAACTATCTAAAAATGTAAATTCTGTAGATTTGTGACCATGATTTATACCTCCCTTGAGAAACCAATGCCAGGAATGGTCAAATGAACTAGTGGCATGAATGGCCTGTCATAGTTAAACCCATCTTAAAGTTGATCTCAGTCTTTGTGAAACACCCCCAGGATATTAAATGAATATCTTACTCTTCCAGAAACTCCCAGAAGACACACAGAGATTGAGAGTTTGTTGTATTGGCATCCTAGAAGAATTAAAAAGAGATTTTGAAGAAGATTAATTACACAACGAACACAATTCACTTTTCATATTCCGGATCTGGACCTTATAGATAGTATAATTGTTCACCAGTTAATATTGAGAATTGCTTGCCAATCAGCAAACTAATAGTCAAAGAAGTGTTGATTTTTCAGCACTTGTAGCTGTTGTTGATGGTGTTTTTTAAAAGAAGAAACGAACATTGAGACTATCAGCGTTTAGGACTAGTAAACTTTGTGACAAACAAACGTTATTTAAAAACGTTTGGACTGACAAAGTTCTTGGTGGAACACGCGTTTCGCTGCGTGCAAGATTTTTTGGTAATTCCACAATGTCTAGTGTTTGCATGACACAATACACATGGAAACTGCCGAGAGTGTGTACTAACAGCCCCCCCCCCCTAATTCCCCCTTCCCCTTAGCCCATCTATCCTCACCTCGTTCAGTTCTAAGACCAGTTCAATCGGATCATCGGCACTGAACGTGATCTCTGACCCGTCAGTCGCCTCGACCTGGATTGACATGATCTTTGACCCCACGCTGGTGGGCGTGTCGTTGCCATGGAGTCCGCCAAGCTGGGACGATGATGTCTGATGAAGATTGTTGAACACCACTGCGCTGATGGTGACTATTTAAATACATGGAAAGAAGTCATGCAAACATTGTGATTGTGACATATTTAGCTTTAGCCTAATATTATTACAAAGATGATTACAAGTCTAGACAGGATACAGTTTAAAAAAGAACACGAGAGAAGACTTTAAAAAATCAATCTAAGATAATTCTAATTACCTCGTTCAACATCGTTTGGAATGTGTGACATATTCCCTGATCTAAATATGATTTCTATTTAATATACGATGAGTTATTGAAATTGACCTTAATTTGATGTTTGAAAAAGTCTTTGCGATCATGTAAATGCCCTTTATAGCAAAAATATGTTTATAAATTTGTCACTGGCTTAGTGGATAACAAAATCCCTTATTGAAGTGAATTTAATGAAATAAAAAAGGCTCTCAATTATTACAACGACCTCCTTGCCCCCCCCCCCCCACTCTCTTCCTTTCCTTTATTCGTTCTCCTATTTCCTTCTGATTGTTTTCCATCTAATTGGAAGTGCTCCCATCGCTGTATCTATACGCTTTAGACAATATAAACATGACGGACAAAGAAAGAGGACAAAATATACAGTTCCTCATTCTACTCTCAGTAGTAGACAAAGGAACTTCCCTTCTCTGCTATTATGTAAAAATGTGTAGAACAAGTGCAACATGCATATTCACCTGTTCTACACAGTTTTACATAATAGCAGTGAAGGGATGTTCCTTTGTCTATCACAGCAATTGTTGAGGGTAGAATGAGGAACTGTATATTTTGTCCTCTTTCTGTCCGTCACGTTCATAATGAGAGGTGTTACAGCACAAAGGTTTCAATGATAAATCTCACCATTTCTCCCTCTGAAGACGGACGGTGGAAAGTGAAGTTCGTTCATGCTGGAGTTCACACTCACTATCACTGGCTCTGTGATGTTTGCGGTGTCTTCTGGTGAGATCTTTGTCAATTGTAGAACTGTTACAAAAAATTAATGAAATCAGGATAAAGAAAATCAATCATTATTAAAGGAACAACATTTGAATATAATTTTTCGAAAATACACACCGCACACCTCATGGTGTTTCATCTACTCCCCAACTCCCCCACACACGCACACACATCCACACACGCACACACACAAACTTGCACGATGGCTTAAAGGTACTATGTCCCTTTTGCAACCAACCTCAAATTCTGTAGAACTTTGCAGGAATTATGAATATGTCCTATCTGTGAAATTTAAACGTTAGTAGTGTCCTAATATTCAAATTATGCAAGGAAACCCGTTTACTTCCTATACTTCACTGTCAGACACTATTGGGTGACTGACTGGCTTTTTTCTTCTTTGGTAATAACATACATAAAATGAGCTGTAAAGGGTACATGAGCATTTGTCTACATCAATAAACCACTTCTTGTGATGGCCAAAATTAAACTGATTGAATCTTTGCGCAGCATAAAACGTATGACCATTCGGTGCAATGGTCTGAAAATCAAGACTATTACTTATTGGCTCTATAGCTCCTAAGTCGATTTGACAACTAATAGTCGTTATTTTTCCACTTGAAGACATTTTCAAGCCCCACTTTTTTAGGGAAGTTCTAAATTAGTATTATCTTTCAAATGCCGTTGGAATTTAAACTTTTCATTTTTTTGGCTTGCAAATGGGACATAGTACCTTTAAGCATTGTCAACATATTCAAAAAATTGATTCAAATCATGATGATGGGAATTAAGTTTTAACATAACCTGTTGGAGAGAAAATAAAGCAAACTGTGTAAGAGAGAGATTGTGAGTGAGTGGGTGTGTTTGTGCGTGGGTATTTTTTGTGCGTGGGTATTTTATGTGCGCGTGGGTGTGTATGAGAGAGAGAGAGAGAGAGAGGGGTTGAGGGAAGCAGAGAAGAACATAAGGAAAGAGAAATAATATTAGGATATTAGGATGACGATTTAAATTCGATTTCCACACATTAGTTTGCCATCGCATTTGAACCCGATACCAAAGCTATTTCTCTGTTCATGTTACTTCTCAGCTCACGTGACCAACACTCAACGAGGTCGGCAGCGCAACAGATCGACAATTTCGGTCTGGCAGGCCTCCTGGAAAAATTACCCGAGGGTTCCCGATTCTACTGGCCTCCGAGACAGAAGGCACATCTAGGATCTTCTGACCATTTTACCGAGGGTTCAAAAGACCAACATTTTCGGTTTACTGGGGTGTCCCGTTATGAAAATGATAAACTTCACTCTGTGGGGATCCACTGAAGCCCTTCTCTCTTACCTAATTCATCGTTCTGTATGACGACCTTCTTCGTGGCTGGTGACAAGAGGTTTTTAGCCGCATCCGAAGCGAATGATTCAAGAAGTTCCATGATGCTACTAGCATGCTTCTCTACGGATGTCGAATTCTATAGGGAATTTAAAAAAACATGTATTTTTATTCAAAACGCCGAGGTACTTCACGCCGAGATTCTTGCTGGATTCCCTCGTATATATTTCATCTTAAATTTGTTTGTCCTTATATCGACTAAATGTTTCATATCTTGATTTGTGTCTCTGTAATCTGTATGTTATTCTGCTTATTGGTATTATTGCTTTTATGAATTGATATTGAATGCATACCGGTAATTATAATATTGAGGGCTCAGTGACACAAAGACGTAACTCCATATTTTGCCATGATGACTATTTGATATCAAAATGTTCGGAAAAATGTGGACTTTCCAAGAAACACAAATACTTAACTCCACCCAACACCCCCATTGAAGTCGATGGCTAGTGAAACATAGACTTAACTCCTTAAGGCCCAAGTGCTAAGTGACACATGAACCACTTTTTCTCGAAATGGCCAAATTGGAGTTACGTCTTTATGTCACTGACCCTTTGATATGTTTCATCAATGACCAGACAAGGAATACTATTGCATGGTTACGATTTTTTTTCATCTGATGTGAAGTGAAATAATTACGAAAAGCCGCATTTTGGGGTAGGAATCTGACTTCTATTTGAAATACTCAAGTGCATTTGAATACAAATTCATTTCTATTTAAGCTTTCCAGGTGGTGAATTAGTGTATTCTGTTTTGTCATTTTATATGCCAAACACTTCCCATTCGTCAGACAACATGCCGAGACGTTTTCGGGTAGTGGAGCACCAAATTTGTTGATTTACTTCAAGAATGGACAACCGACGGATTACCCATATGTTACAACATGGATTTGTTTGAACCAATTATTGTTTGATTTGTTTTCAAGAATTATTCGATAAATCTTTCATCATCATTAACAGTACCCTGTCCAAGAAAGGTTCATTGGCCTTATAATACTGCCTTATTACTGTCTCTTCAAATTTTATCGATCTCGAGCCAAATGTTTAATTTTATCTTTTATTGGAAGAAAAAGATTTAAGAAAACAATTAGGTAAAAGCAAATGTACCTCTGAAGATACCGTTTCAGGATCTTCCAAAGTTTCGTTCCGCACAAGAATGATTTTGACAATGTCCAAGAACGTCTGTAAACAACAAGAGAAAACAAATATTTTTGATGATTAGACCAACAGTGATTGGCGCAACTATAAGAAAACACATGTCGAGAAACGAATTGGTAAGTTCTTGACGCAACTGTGCAACAAGTTTATGAAAATTCATCTCAGCCGATTCCTTTAAAAAATGTAAGCATTTTAATTTCGTTGCCGAGCTGTCAGGTTTTGAGTACTGACTTGCTGATGCCAAGAGGAAATCCAGATTTAAACCCCAATGCCGATTTATTTAAAGTATCTGTATAAAGTTTATACTGGCAATGATCTACAATAAAATTCATCAGCTCTTGTTATTGTAAATTTTATATGAATTTAATAAGATTGAATTTGATTCATATGCCATTCATTTGTAATGGAATGTTGTCTTCTGTTGATGTATTAAAAAAAAAGATGAGTACAAAACTTTTAATGCCCTCCGAATGTCAGAAGAAGCAGGTGATTTATGCATTTTTTTTAAATGTTTGATTCCAGTATAATTATGTTTTTGGAACAGAATTATAAATTCCATCCAAATCTAAGTTCCCATTCTCCTCCGCATCAGTGTTATAAAGATATATATCACGTTTGGGATATTACGCTAAAAAAAGAAAGTCTCTTCATCGTTTTCGTAACCAGGTAAACTTCATAATTCTGTTTCTAAAATTCATATCTGTTGCATTTATGAGTCAAATGGAGGATGACTTGTAAATATGGACAGAACAGACCTGAGCCGTTTCTTTCGTTGAGGCTGCTTGGGACGAAACGGCAGACAAGGTGCCCTTAATGTTGTCGATATCCTCTTTGTTCAACCACCCTGATGAATGATGTGTCAGGTTGTCAACGACATTGAGCGCTGTGGACGCTGTCTCAAAGGTTACAGTGATGTTGGGGTCGGTGACAGCTTTGAAGACTTCTTCAACCTGTTTCATGAGATATAACGTGGATAATCTTTGTGACATCTAAAAAAACTAGGTTTCTATGGCCATTTTATAATGCCCGTTGCACACGGAGCGTCATTTCGATTTGCGTTATTACTTGCACGAATCAAGTATTTGAAGGGATGTGTCAGTTTGTTAGTACTGTTTATTTTGCATTTAATCTTGTTTGAACGCTGTCTCTCTGACATGCTGAGTCAAAGACTGAGCCAATTTCTGGCAATTAATTTGCCAACGTATTGACGCCTTGTAATAATTATGCCACAGGCATAACTCACTACAATAATTGCAGCATAATTTATGCAAGGAGTTCCCCGCTTACCCGAGAAAATCAAAATATTCCGCAGGCAACCAAGTTGATCTCACTTGCCCAATTTAAAAAAGAAAACAAATTAATTGGCTAGTGTCCCAAATACATGTATATGTCAGTAAGTCATTGCATGTTGTCCAAATGCCAATGTGTCGATTTTTAAAGAGAATGTTGGCCCGAATAACATGATCATGTTTGCAATGTAACTGTGGCTAATGCATGAGGAAACAGTGGCACGATTTTCAAACAAGTATTATTGGCAAAGTGAATCTCCTTCACCGCCCGACATGTAATACTCACCCCCTTAGCTTTAACAATTTGACTTGGTACTTTTTCCTCGGAGCCCGTAGTCGTAGCGGGTGACGCGCTACCACCCTTCCCACTGGGTTGAACCGTTGATGATGGAGCGAGCGTCGGATCTGTCTTTTTCTTTGGCCTATCCGTTGGCACAATCGGACCTGTAGTACTTGTACTGTGAGCTGTTGTCGAGTTCTGAACCTGTCCAGGGGGTGTTAGTTTTGCGATAACCAACGCTGTGGTTGCTTCGGTGTTACTACTCGTTGCTTTGGTTATAGAGTTGGGCGTTGTCACAGCTGCGGGAGTGGTAGGGGTCCCTTGCGGCGATGGAGACGCTGTAGACCCCCCTAGAGAAAGAGAGTCGGAACTTCAATATCAATCGGACAGCAAGAATGTCAACAACAAAAAAGGCGAATGTTACCCATTAAGAAAATGCCCGCTCTAGATTATTTTCGGCATCGGACAGTCCAGAAGACCAACACCCCAATAGACAGACAGTCCAGGAGACCGACATTTTATGACAAGAATAGGCCACGAGACTGACGGCCTTACAAGAACGATTATGTTGGTCTCGTGAACCATTAAAGAAGTTGTCAGAAGACCCGCAAGACGGACAATGTCGGTCTTATGGGCTCTCGGTCTCCAAGGCCATTGGTCTCGTGAACCAGCAGATAAGCTTCAGATGGTCCACGAGACCTAAATGGCAGTCTGTCGATCTTGTGTTGTGTCTGTCTGTCTCATATAGGATGTAGCCTGTTTGGAAATGTTTTCATATCTAATGTTGATAAACCGGGTTACAAATTAGGCTCGGCTTATTTTATGTGCGTGTGTGTGTCCGTTTGCAAAAGGATACGGGCATGTTGCGCCCCCTAATTCCAACAGTTCCTCATTTGACCGGGAAATCTAGATTTCATGGTAAAATGGAATATTATTTTCACCCCTTCCTTTTTTGAATCCCATATTCAAGGTATTCCCCGAGATTTTAAGAGAGGACACGGACCGCTTGCTCCCCCTAAATCCATCAGTGTTTCAATCCTTCCTGAATATTGAAATTTCACATCAAGAATTTTATTTTTCTTACCACTTCCGCCTATGAATGACGTCAACTCGAATCGCAAACACGGTGAGGTATTATTTGCGAACGGGTAAATACGAATTAGCTGACAGTACATCGGATTGGGTAACGTCTGCATAACGACCATACCGGAACTCCAAGACCCCTCAAAGATCTGTGATTAAATACAAATAAGAACAACAACAACAAAAAAGAAAAAAATGAGGAATTTCCCAACTTCAAATAATACCAATTGTCATGATGATGATGATACAAATTTATGGCTGCTGATAAAGTAATATTGTTGGGGGGGGGGGGGGAGACTGATCTGGTGGTGAAAGGGAAAGAAATATGAGTGCATCAATTGACTGTGAGTTATCGGAGGAAAAAAATATATATATTTGTGACCATGCGACGATAGAGTTATTAAAATATACCTTACAATACTATTTAGCACCTCACTGGAAGTTAAGTTACACCTTAAGTCGTGTGTTTGTAACTTTGCACCCCTAAATGTAGGAATTGCTGCCTTGTTTACTATAGCACTTCTTACGGTAAGTGGTGTACATTCTTGGTAAGGAGTACACAGGTTCTCCTTTGCTTAAAAAATGAAGATGATTAAGAGTATTAACTGCACTCTTGCTTAGAGGTAAAACGCTGCACCTGTACAATTTTGCAGTTTCGTGGAAGGGTACAAAGCTACACCCTTATACCTAGGTGAAACGTTACACTTATAATATATAAAATTTATATTATACTTAATGAATACATTTTGTATTTAATTCACTTTTACTTACAGTTGGGTAACCCAAGTTGTCGTAGTAAAGCCAGGTATCTCCATCGTTGCTGACCCGGATGTAATATTTGGTGACCCATTCAGTGTATTTCTTGCCCTGGAGCATGATTCCATTCAAGACCACCTCCCTTTCCATGTCAACCTGAATTCAGTATAAATTTGCAATTGAAGGTAAACACATATATGTATGATTCACTTTGTAACTGAGTTTATAGAGAGGAATGGTCTAGATTTCCTCCTTTAAATTTAAATGTGAATTCAAACATTTTTACTGTCGTAATGTCTGCACAATTCCCTTCTCGACCCGCTCATGATCTCTTGCCTCCCCCCCTCTCTCTCTCTCTCTCTCTCTCTCTTATAGTTGTATTAGGCTATGATATGCAATATATGCAGATGAACCCAGCACAATAGCAGCTTGCATTCAGGGACATTATGTATTCTTTCCTTCGGGCCAATGGTATCACGTCCGGTACTACACCCTCATCACCATCATCACCATTATCATAATTATCATCATCATCATCGTTATTATCACCATTATCATTATCATAATCATCATTAGAAAACAAATCATATGAAAACAAATCATGTGAAAACAAAAATCCTCATCATCCTCATAATCATCATCATCATCATCACCATAATTTAAAAAAAAAGAATCATATGAAAACAAAAGAAAATCAGCATCATCATCACAATCGTCAACATCATTACCATTATCATAATCATCATCACCATCACAACCATCGTCATCACCACCACCACCACCACCTCTACCATCATCATCATTACCATTATAGCCATTATACCACCACTATCACCACCAAGAAGTACGAATAAAAAATAAAAAATTGAATACCTGAATCCAAGGGTCCACGTCATTTCCGCCGGGGCACCAGCCGGTACCGTCGAACAGGCGGGCAGATATGGCCGGGGTGTTAGGATCGCGTTCGCTGGATGATGAAATCTGACGGTCTAAGATGTTCAAGTTCTGCATCCCCAAATAGGTTTCTTTCGCACCTATAAAACTATCTGCAAGGATGTTGAACATACAGGAACATTTCGTATGATTTGAATGAAGATAAAAGTCGTGCCATTATAAAAAAAAAATATTGTTGTGGTAGATAGATACACAAGAAGTTAAAACCACTGAGTCTTTCTTTAAAAAATGCATTACTTGAAAAAAGAAAATAGTAAGAAAGAAGTTCAGTGTGTATAGATAAACGACTCCATAGTCTACCCACCGGAAACAGCTATACCCGGACCTTTGTCCTCTTTGGACAGGTACGAACAACGCAATACAAATTAAAGTACAGTCAAACCTGCTTTAGTGACCACCCACCTGTTTCCAACGACCACTTTTCTACAAAGACCACATTTTTGTTTCCCTTGAAAAAGGTTTCTCATTTAAAAACATGTACTAAAGGAACCTGTCTACACAAAGACCACCTGTCTACAAAGAGCACTTTTTGTGTTTTCTTGGGCGGTCGCTATAGACAGGTTTGACTGTCTCCACCGCGGGCTGGGTTGTGTAGGGGTACACCCCAATACTCCCTTCAAGGGTGGACCCTGTTTACCTCCCTTGCTTGCCTGGGAATGATTCTGTCCGCCCCCTGCTCATAACTTGTAATGGAGGTACATACATGGAAGGAGGTATATACCTGAGACCAAGTGGAAACTATCTGCCTCAAAGGCCACCATGGAGTAACCGTCAGCGACGATTGTGAACACTGCAATCAGCTGTTAGGATTAAATAGAAAAAACATTCAAATATAAGAATAAATATGTTCCAACTAATACAAATGGTATTTGTATAATAATGATCATGGATATAACGATCGATAGTGATCATTCCACTTTCGCGTTAAGAAATGCGACTTTTTATAGAATGATTATATCTTGCTTATGTTATTACGAGTTGAAATAAATATTGTGTCATTATTATAGAATCATAATGATATACATGACCATCATGAACGGTTAGAATAGTAATACTAGAAATTACCTTAATAATGACATATGCTGACAATAACACCTAAAATATGCAAAAATCAATGTGAAAGTTACAAAAGTAATGATAACTATAATACAAGTAATTATGATGAAACAAACGAAGATTAGAATAGATAATGGAATATGTTAATCAAAAGTTTGATAAGAATATTGAACAATACATGTATTTATGTTGACTTTCATTTTGTTTCGAAAATTAGGAAGTCAAAATTGATTTCTTCCAAAAATATTCTGATCACAGTTACTACTTTTAAAAGAAATACAAATTGAGACAAACCTGATATTTCTCGCTAAATTGACGTTCATGGTGGAACTCTCTCCACTCCCCTGGCGAACCACCGCCATCAGGCGAGCCATGGACCTCGGCTATGACCTCGTCTTCATGGCTCCATGAACCGGGTGCGAGCTCCGTCCAGACCCTTATGTAAAGCGTCCAACTAGTCCGGTCGTCACCGCGAAGAAAGTAGTTCAACTTCACATGACCTTAAATAATGAAACATATAGTGATTTGTGTTCAAATGTGATCGTTCACCGTCAGTGATAATGATGATGATGAATTGATAATGGAAATATTAAGCCTAGTGATTAGGATTACAACATTAAAGTTTTAATGATAATGTTGAAATTAAGGTTACGATGATGAAGCTTGATGACGATTGTAATATTAATGATAATTATAATGATAATAGTAAGAATCATTATTATTATTATAATGATAATAGTAAGAATCATTATTATTATTATAATGATAATAGTAAGAATAATAGCGATGATAATAATGATACTAATAATAATAGTAATAATAGTAGTAATAATAATAGTAATAATAATGATAATACTAATACTGATAAACTTTCTGGCTCCAAGAAAGATTATATTGAAATGCTTAACAATAATTCTCCCACCCTTCGAGAACTAATAGCCGCCTTTAACATACTGTTTTCACACCAACATTATTTTTTTCCAGCAAAATGATGTGACCCAAGATTACCAGGTGATGATTCCTTTTATCATATTTGCAGGGGCTTCCCCTTCCACGGCTACTCCACCCCCGCTACCAGAACAGCGGGCAGTTTCACAAATATCCTAAGTTGAACCTTTTCTCTAAGTTGGACTTAAAAATTATGGAAAGCCGTTAGCATCTCTGAAAATATTTTGTTAAAGTTATTTTGAAAGGCATAAAACGTTGATTCAAATCATTCATATTTTCTAAGATCAAGGAGATTTCATGTTCTGGATGTAGAATTTATAAAAAGTGTAAAATACTTGAATTTCTGCTTTTGAAAATATTTTATTTTAAGGCTCCAATGGTTGTCCATAATTGTTAAGTCCAACTTAGTGTTAAGTTCAACTTAGGATCTTTGTGAAACACCCCCCCCCCCCCCAGGTCAATATAATACCTCCACGTATGGTCAAGGCTTCACGATAGATGACGGTGGATGTGAACACCATATCTGGGGGTACATCAGGACACAGCCATGTTGACGTAGACGATGACGTCAAACCATGGGCAGCCGGCGACGTCATATCTACGCTGAAAATGTCCGTGAAGATAAACCCGGTCGTTGCGCTCTCGGTGACGGGGGAGAGTCCACTGCCTGTTTCAGGCCAAGCTGATGAAGGTGTCACGGCGGAAGTGCTCCACTGCTTGGTATGTCCCGGACAGAACGTGTTAGAGATTTCAGTCCCGCTTAGAAAGAAGTAGTAGTCTGTAAAACGGACATTATACGATAATTTGAAAGAAAAAAAAAGAAAGAAGAAAATAATACTAAGATACATGGAAATTAGGAGAAAATTGTACAGAGTAAGATATATAAATATAGATTATATAGAAATAATTATTTTAACATATACAAAAATATCAAATTATTTGCCTGGATCCAGCTGAGGCATGCAGCTTGTCATTGTGTTCAAAACTCAGCTGCCCCCAATTACAGAAATAATTAATGAAGGTTTAAGATTTATAATCTGTCGGTCAAACTAATGTGTTGTCGCCTAAGCCACTGAAAACATTACAACATTTGCCAAAAAAATCAAAAAGGGTGAAAAGCAATAACGAACATTGCTTTAAGCTACGCAACCACTATTCTCTCATTTCCATTCGCATTTTATATATGAACCCAAAAAGAAAAAGAAGAAGAAGGAGGAGGAGGAGGAGAAAAGGGAGAAGGTAAGAAGGAGAAAAAAGAAGAAAAAAGGAGGAGGAAAAAAAAGGAGAGGAGGAGGTTATTTTCATCCAATTTTCTCACCTTCTTTATAGGTCTCTATTGGAGGGTTCGTAAAACAGCTGCATTCAAGGTGAATATCTTCATCGGTCGCATATTCAATATGATCGTCTAAATGGGTACTGTTAAAATCTGGCCATTTCTCTGTTAAAAACAAACAAAATAATAGTAAAGATAAGTAGTGTGTGTGTGTGCGGTGCCATTCAGCTATCAAGAGAGATAGAAACTGGTCTGAAATTATAAGTAATTCAAGGATACGAACACAGATTTTTTAAATAGTTCAAAATGTTTTTAGGGCGGGTGGTCTGACAATCCTTCCGTCTAAGATCACGTTTAAAAATAAGGAAAACTTCGACCTAATTAAACTAACTTCTTAGTTAAACCCGATTTCGGACAAAAGTCTAAACCTAGAGTAGAGTCCAAACTTTAGTAGACATGGTAGATCAGGGGCCATAGAGTTTTGGTTTTGTGTTAGTAATTGCCTTCAGGGGCGGATCCAGCCGGCGGCAAGGGAGGAGGCCCAATTCGTGAGAAAATATTTAGCGGCGAAAAATCCCGCCGATAATTTGCTCATTGTTGTTGTTGTCGTTGTTGTTGTTCCTCTTCTTCTTCTTCCGCATCCTTCGGCAAGACATTTCTTTACATTTGTCACTAGGTGTCAAATGGGTATCAGTATAGGAAGGAATTCCTTGAATGCTGTGAGCATCGAAAACGGTAATCTAACAGAGCAGGCTTAATATTGGGGCGCCTGTATGGAGCACCTTGCGTGGATGATGTGCGCTATGTAAATATCGAATATTATCATATATTAATGGAATAGGCCTATAATTATCATAATCTTTTCAAAACAGTAACAAATTGGTGGATAATACCATGTTTAGTGTTCAACTTACCGAAGTTCATGTAGCCGTAGATCTCTACTCGGAGGCAACTGAAAGCGGTATTTGAGGATAATATCTTGATCCGGATATACCGGGCGACAGGATCCCAAGTTGTTATATATTCTTGTACTTCTTCTGCACTATTTGCACTGTTTCCTTGTAGCTGAAATATGAACAGAAATAATAATCAAATAGATTATTACTTTCGTAATCTTTATCATAATCACTTGATACTTGATATTTAAGACATTAATTTGTGACTTAATGATTTAAGCATGAAAATTCTCTTCTTCATTTTTTCGCCATGTTATTATTATTTGCAAACACGTGGACTTATTATCTGACATACCTCATCACCGTTAGTGTTTTAATCGTTTTAGGGTTGAATCCTCTCCAAAGAAGTGTTTCGAATCACTCCTTGATAGTGGATTCCTCACATTTGGAATGTATATTTTTTTTACTCGAAAACGAAGGTAATCTCTAACATAACTCCTGCAGTAAAGTTAACATGAGGAGTGCCAATTGTAATTGTAATATTGCGATGATACCAACCGAAAAATAACTGACATGAAGAAGAAAAAAGTAAGCCTCCACACCTCTAGACCAGCTTATGCTCTTTCTCATCGCTCACCTCTACGTCCACGTAAGAATAGAAGTCATCCACCACGCTCGCTTTAAACTTTAATTCCATCGGGTACGAGCCCGACGCCGCTGGGTAATCAACGGACGCGTTGACGAGCCCATGGACGACGAACTTGTTGATGTGAGCATGGGTCAAAAGGTCAATTTTTATCCAGGGTTTGCTTTCAGCGGGGGCGGCACACCAAGCAGAGGGACCGTTAAACGCCCCTCCCAAGGAGCATGGGCCTCGTCGAGGTAAGAGCTAGCCGTAATTTGGGCGCTCGCGATTTCTCCGCTCTGCATGCCCAACGGTACTGTATCACCTGAGAGAGAGAGAGAGAGAGAGAGAGAGAGAGTTAAATATACAAATATGGCATTGGTAATTGAAAATGGGGGTGGAAGAGAACGTGCGAAATGATTTATATGCTTGTGTGTGTGTATTTATATTATATATACGATGCGTTGGGGACGTAGCCCCCTCATTAGTGTAAAACAAAATCGAAATCAATGTTCAGGCAGTGAGGTGCTTGAAGATCCTCAAGTCCTTCGAATTCGGCCAGCGTGATATAGGGATCAGGCGTGGAAACAGGGGGGCGGGGGCAGCGGGCCCTGCCCCCCCCCCGCCAAAAAAAGGGGAACAAAATAATTGTGACTAGAAATTTTCCTCTTGTTTTGCTCAAGGGGGGGGGGGGGGAGGGGTGTTGAGCGAAATAGCGGCCGGCACGATTTTCAACTTTCAGCACACTAAATTTCAAATTGATTTTAAATTTGGGCCTCCCCCCCTAAGAAACCCTGGATCCGCGCCTGAGAGGGATATCCTTAAATTCAGACAGCGAAGTGATAGAATAGAGTGTTTATTTAGGTGATGGAATAACGTTTTTACTGCAACAAAGTGTCAGTTTTTATGCTCACTCACAAAATTAGATACGAATTGGAAAGTTCAGATTCACGCAAGTGGCATTAACCCTCTTGCAAAATATGCCTTAATGTCTATGGACAGATACACAAGAGAGGAGAATAGTAGCCTAGGGGAGGGATGTAGCATATAGCACAACAAATTAGCAGACAAATATTGTGCCGAGCGGACAAATATTGCATAAATGTCATAGTGACAAAAGTAAGATCCATAATTACTTTACATAGAGTGATAACGTTTCTGATATATATTTTACAAAAATAGGTTATTTCAGTCATCCATAATTTCATGGATATATGCCACTAATAGAAAACAAGATTAGAAAATGAAAAAAAAAAAGTACCTTCGTAAGTTGCCCCCAGAACGAAAATTCGCATCCATATTTCTCCCTTCCATGTCTGTGGCAGAAGTATTAGGCCTTTTGCTTCATGCCATTGATTAAACATTAGCATAGCATAACCGGGCGTATAGTCCAGTCCAAAAACCTGAGGAAAAAAATAAAAAGTGAAAACAAAAGAGTGTTTTTGAAATTGGACATCTGGATTTCAGGGCTAATATTTTATTGAAGCGCATTACCTAATATACGACACTATTTACTATGTGGAGCAGTGTCAAATTTGGCTACTTGAGCGCTATATAAGAACATATTACTTCTAACACTACTAATATCATTATTAATTTATTATTATCATTATTAAAGTGACTCGGTAACATTGCCTCAGATTCCGAAACAAAATCCTAGATTTAGCTCATGCTGCAATCATAATTATAAACATTTAGGTCAGTCAGGAATCCTATGGCTTTTACAAGCCGATCGCCTGTCTGAGTATCAAGATATTTATGATTAAACATCGAAATTTTACTTTTCGTTTTCCTAACGGTTTTTATAACATTGCAGTCTATTGGTAGTTTCCGAATCGCTGTCAGTGTAATTGGAAGGTACTAAATCTAGAGACGGTTTTCTAATTATCCAAATAATCAGCGGTTTATTAGACGAATTGTGCCGATGTGGGTCACGATTTAAAAAAAAAGCCTTCATCAGGATACCTAGGCCTAGACGTACCACAGACTCGGTAAAGGTGTCCTCGTGGTAGTACTTCCATGCCGTTTCCCGCGTGTCGGTATACGCGACCTTCAAAGACGTCACACGCGCTGAAGAGTCCTGCCCTCCTAGAATGATCACGCCCTGGACGGTCACGGTCCTGTCGAAGTCCACACGGATGTAAGGCTGGTCGACGTCGTCATCTTTCGCACGCCATCCGTTAAAGTCTTCGTAGTCAAGCAAGATGTTGTCGAGCAGGTAGTCGAGGTCCAGAGGATCAGCGATGAGCTGTTGTAAGAAGGCCTTTTCGGGGTTGTAATTCGCTTTCGAAGTGGAAGCCGATATGGACGCACCCCTGAGATCCACAGGTTCGGCACGGTCTACAATATTGAAATAAAGAGAGCAACAACGTGATATTATTTTGATTGGATCACGATAATCTATTCTTGAAATATTAACGGCACTCGCTACTATATGACGAACATTTGTAGTGTTCATTAGTAGGAAATGCTATAATTTTATGAATCTTGCGACTATATTGTGGAGGGAATGGGGTTTTGGGGTGCTTGGGGTCTTCATGTTCACCATATCTCTACCTACCGTCAGATCGGAAAAACAGCATCACCCAAATATTTTTTTTCATAATGATGTTCTCAATAACAACAGTAACATAAAGGAAAACATAGCCGACCCACCACTGTACTGAAGGTTCTCTGGACAAGCCAAACTACCACAGTGCTTTGTAGTCGCCAACTGCAGGTCCCCATCGAATCCGTAGTCAGTGTCGAGCGACAACAATGTGACCGACCGATCCATACCCGACACTTGGAAATTCAGGTGTCTGTGCTTCACTAAATAACACGGTGACATCCGTTCCTGGCAGAACTGTTCCCTCAGTGAAGGGAGCGGTGTCTGTGTTCCAAGCCGTGACGGTGTTGACAGACGTCGGTTCTGTAGCGGTAGCTTCCCCTAACATCGTTTCTGCAGCTACAACTTCCCCTGTCGTAGTTTCTGCAGCGGTAGCTTCACCACCGTTGTTTCTCTGACAGTAACTTTAGCCAACGTCGTTTCTCCAAGCATGGTCTCAGGTGAAGTAGGTTGCTTCAGTGGTTACCTCCTCTATAGTAGTTTCTTCGACAGTGCTTTCCGCAAACGTTGTTTCTTCAGCTGTTAAATTTCCGGGCGTTTGTCTCTAGGTGAGGTTGTTCGCCCAATCGTGGTCTCAGAAAATGTTGTTATTTCAGTGGTTACCTCCCCTAAAGTTGTTTCTCCGACGATGCTTTCTGCAAATGCTGTTTCTTCAGCTGTTGTTTCTCCTTGAGATGTAGGAGACGCAGGGGACGAGATATCTCCTGTTTGTCGTTTCTCCATTGGTCCCGACGGGGTCATCATTCGGAGGTGTATACAGATATACATCAATATCCCCGGTGTGCGAAATGATGGACGGTGAACAAACTCTTCCGTATCCGATACAGCTGTTGCTGTTTGCTTTGGATATTGTCTTGTGACAGGACATTGGCTCTCACTGTCTTCTAGAACTGTCCCTTCGCAAAGGCCCAAAGAACCTGAAACGCAAAAAAAAAAAAAAATTGTTAGAAAGAAAGAACAACTGATGAAATTATAGATTTAGCCATATGGAAACGTTGTATCATACGCTCAATATGACTTGCGTGCATAGAACAAATAAGCATTTTTCCATGAAAAAGTGAAGTTTTCTAAAATGTGCGTTTCTTTCCAGCATTGGGGCGCCCAGGGAGTCACTCGGGTAACATTCCACAAAG
>JAVYIG010009693.1:0-75906 GCA_035222895.1 Strongylocentrotus droebachiensis | reverse complement strand
AAGGACAATATAATCTTCGTATTTAGTTTGAAAGAAACATGGAAGGGACTAAAAATTTAAAAAAAAAGTTTTATAAGAATCTGACCAAATAAGAAAAGTAATGAACGGTTATTGAATATGAATCCCTGTATCTATCCGATTCTCAATTGGCAGTTTGGACTGTGGACTGTGACGTAGTCACATTCAACTCTCCCGTTTGGTGTGATAAGAAATATCATAAGCCTTAATTTCTGGTTTCTTCTATAAGGCTCCTTTTTCCTTGGGGCAATACTCAAAATATATTATTAAATCATTTATTACAGTTCCTCTAAAATGTAAATACCCTACAGAAAATTAGATTTAAGTCATTTTGTGTAAAAAAAAGTAGAAGAGTGATGTCCGCCACCTACACTGATCACATTAACTTTACAGATTTAGCTAATTTCAATTCCCTTATACTTTTTGACAATTCATAATTTTCTTAATGCTCTTCCGATTTCCTTCAAACTTTCACTAATTTTCTCCTGTAATTATTTTGCTTTCTTTTAGACTACTTTGCTATAAACTTTGAATAATTTTGTTTAAAGGCAGTGTTGTTATACTAAGATTACTTGAGATTTACGTATACTGCCATCTGCTGCTCACAATGTGCCAATGTATCGACAGCCATGTCCCACAATGCATATTGACGCTTGTGTACGGGAAAATGAACTCGTTTTATGTACGCGTTCTCTAAAAGCTAGAGCATATTTAAATACATTTTATTAATAAAAGCAATGTCGGTAAAATACAGTGCATTTAATAAGTGATTAACGGTGTTGATATTTTTTGTATTTCATACAGCCTTGTGGCATAGTGGGACAGCCAACCAGCGCTGGTTCCGGAGGTGACAACATTGACTGTGTTTACTATGTCCCAAATTCTGGAGGCTTGACAGATGATACATGCAATAAGCAATACTTTTCTCTATGCGAAGGTGATTTTATTTCCTAATTTGATCAATTTTATACATAATAGGAAGTTACAGACATAGTATTGTTGGTCGTTTCTTTATTGCTCCTTTTCCTTCTCAAACTTCTTTCTTTAAATGTACTGTATTAGCTTGTCCTTATTTATTTTTTCGTCTTATTCCTTACTTATCTCTTTTTTTAAAATATCTATATCGTCTTCTGCTCTTGCATCAAAACCATTTCTAATCGTCTACTATATTTGTGATTCCCTTATGTAGCTTTTATTTTAATATTATTCTTCAAATATTAAACAGTGTTGGGTAGACGAGTTTATATAAAATGAACTTTGATTTTAACCATAAACTCTGTGTTTAACATGTGAATGGAGGTAGTTACGGGTGATTGACGGAACCGTTTTCGGTTCGTACATGACACATCTAGCCTGATACAAGAACGATGGAGTATTTAGTTTTCGTGAAAGATATAGACCGGTAATGGTAAAATTGCGGTTCAACGGTTTTGGCTGCAAAATATATATTCAATATGGTTTAAATATTGCCTTCAGAGGCTTGCGGCCAAAATCAAATAATGTAGAATTATGAATATGTCATGTATTTGTATTTCTTTAAAGCCTTATTCATTTTACGAGCATTAAATTCAATTCCATTTTTTCCAAAACAGTTGAGTCTATAACTCAAAACCCGACAACTGCGACTCCCCAAGAAACTACCGCCCAAGACCCGACAACTCAGACTTATCAACAGACAACCGCAAATGGCCCGACAACTCAGACTCATCAACAGACTACCACCCAAGGCCCGACAACTCAGACTCCTCAACAGGCTACCGCCCAAGACCCGATAACTCAAACTCCTCAACAGACTACCGCCCAAGACCCGACAACTCAAACTCCTCAACAAACTACCGCCCAAGACCCGACAACTAAGACTCATCAACAGACTACCGCCCAAGACCCGATAACTCAGACTCCTCAACAGACTACTGCCCAAGACCCGGCAACTCAGACTCCTCAACAGTCTACCACACCAGACCCGACAACTCAGACTCCTAAACAGACTACCGCCCCAGACCCGACAACTCAGTCTCCTCAACAGACTACCGCACCAGACACAACAATTCAGACTCCTCAACAGACTACTGCCCAATACCCGACAACTCAGACTCCTCAACAGACTACCACACCAGACCCGACAACTGAGACTCCTCAACAGACTACCGCCCAAGACCCAACAACTCAGACTCCTCAACAGACTACTGCCCAAGACCCGACAACTCAGTCTCCTCAACAGACTACCGCCCCAGACCCAACAATTCAGACTCCTCAACAGACTACTGCCCAAGACCCGACAACTCAGACTCCTCAACAGACTACCACACCAGACCCGACAACTCAGACTTCTCAACAGACTACCGCCCCAGACCCAACAATTCAGACTCCTCAACAGACTACCACACCAGACCCGACAACTCAGACTTCTCAACAGACTACCGCCCCAGACCCAACAATTCAGACTCCTCAACAGACTACCACACCCGACCCGACAACTCAGACTCCTCAACAGACTACTGCCCCAGACCCAACAACTCAGACTCCTAAACAGACTTCCACTAAAGACCCGACAACTCAAACTCCTCAACAGACTACTTCCACCCAAGACCCGACAACTCAAACTCCTCAACAGACTACCGCCAAAGAGTCATCAGCTCAGACTCCTACACAAACTACTAGCCAAGTATCGGCCACTCAGACTCCAACCAAATCAAGCGTCTTCTCCCTAGCCAAGGACAACGAGGGACGCAATCTGATTGGCTACTGTCTCACTGATCACGTGATGGAGACCGTGCAAATGGTGAGCCTGCTACGGTGCACCATGGTGTGCAAAGGCATCGCAGGATGCAAGTCATTCAATTACAAAGGTGGCGTTTGCGAGGTGAATGATGAAAGCAAAGAGAGTGTAGGTTCTAGATACTTCGTTCAGTCTGATGGGTGCACCTACTATGAACTAGCTTGTTTGCATGCAGTGAAAGGCGTTACCCGAGCATGTAAACCCAGCAAACCCCTTCTGAAATCAAGCGTCTTCTCCCTAACCACGGACAACGAGGGACGCAATCTGATTGGCTACTCTCTCACTGATCACGAGATGGAGACCGTGCAAATGGTGAGCCTGATTCGGTGCACCATGATGTGCAAAGGCATCGCAGGGTGCAAGTCATTCAATTACAAAGGTGGCGTTTGCGAGCTGAATGATGAAAGCAAAGAGAGTGCAGGCTCTACATACATAGTTCAGTCTGATGGGTGCACCTATTATGAACTAGCTTGATTTTGGAAGGTCATTAGGAAGATATTGGCCAATTAACACAAAGGTTTGCGATCAATTTAGCCAATTTAAAACAACGACTCTTGATAGTCATCCTTTTGAACAATTTGTCTATGCAACGATGATCTTGATTGTCCATTATCATTTCGCAATCGATACGAACCTGTGTGTTACGGGGCCCAGTAATCCCAGTAAAGGGAAAATTGTACAAATCATGTAGCTTCATCTGAATGTATTTAGCGGGAAACAACAAACTGGGATCATTAGACTCTTACGTAAAAGGCTGGTGTATGGATCAATAGTCAATGTTCTATCCCCTTCATTGACACAGTATTTTGTTCGGGCATTAGTAAAATTACCCACACTCGGTTAGACTGTTCCAAAGGTACCTAGTGTGGGTAATTCTTACTAATGCATCCACTGTTGTGTATTATATGATAACACACGGCTGAAAGTAATAACGCACGGCTGAGTTGCGCGTACTGCATCTTCGGCGCGTAGCACATTTAAGGCGCTATGAAATGCAAGTAATTTCAAATGGCAATACTTCTCAATATTAGCTCAAGATGGCAGCTGCGCGCTTCAGTAATTTCATCGAAAGCACATGGCGGCCTCAATGACTTAGCAAATGTTGGTATGTGGGTCAGGTTTGTTGCGTATTTATCGACTTTAGACTGATATTGGGTCGAAAAGGGTGCAAAATTGTTTTCCCATATTGTGTGTTTAAACTTTTATTTCTTATTTTAAATGTCTTGAACGTTAGGCACATACCTAATCTCACCCTTCATATATATTAATGTAACACTTTTCTCCTCCTATTACGTTTTTTCTATTTATGTTCAATCTTTGCATTTTAATATTTTGTAACATGATATGCAGTTATTGTTTGTTGTATAATGAAATGTTCAATTTTGTCTTATTTACAAGTTTTTTTGGAATGTATATAGTTGCTTGTATTTTAAAGGGCCCAACGGAAACCAGTGTATATGCTGATTGGGCTACCATTTTTTAAATATGTGAAATAAATAAATAAGATAATGCACACTAGTTTTGTTCAAGGAATAATTCATATTTTGAAGCTCCTGCATTATTACTGATGTATGCAATGTCTTTATTTAAGTCACAATAAGCGGGATAATGAGCTCAACGAGCCTCATTCATTATCCGATTTGTACATATCCTGCGTGCAATGT
Source organism: Strongylocentrotus droebachiensis (assembly GCA_035222895.1). NCBI lineage: Eukaryota > Metazoa > Echinodermata > Echinoidea > Camarodonta > Strongylocentrotidae > Strongylocentrotus > Strongylocentrotus droebachiensis. The sequence continues at coordinate 71,445 of JAVYIG010009693.1, read as the reverse complement.
ATATTCATTAACAATCAGTAGCGTATGCAGGATTTTTTCAAGGGGGGGGGGGGGGTTTAACATTTTTAAAAAGGGCCGAACAATTCGCAACGACTCAGCCAGCCGCTGAAAAGGCAAGGGGGGGAGGGGGTGGGGGGGGGGGGGGGGGGGTAAGAGGACACTTTTTGTGTGGGTCTCGAAATTTGAAAATTTGACATTTTGTTCCGTTAGGGGGGGGGGGGGGTAAGAGGACACTTTTTGTGTGGGTCTCGAAATTTGAAAATTTGACATTTTGTTCCGTTGGGGGGGGGGGTTTACGTCACCTTTTTTAGGTCAACCATTGGCATACATTTTTTTTAGTTTTTTTTAGTTTTTTTTTTTTAGTTTAAAAAAAAAAAAATTAAAAAATCACGAAGGGAGGGGGGGGTTAGCTCCAAAATACACACATAAAGAAAACTGAAGGGGGGTTCAACCCCCCCCCCCCCCCTCCTCCTGCGTACGCGAATGTTAACAATGCACTTGCAAATATCAATAATTTGTATGTAAAATCTTGTATACCTGTAGATATTATGAGATTCATACTTATTGATTAATCGTTATCGGCGTCTTTATTAACATAATGATTGTCGCTTTACAACGCTACAGGTCATTACAAGAAAATACGAATTGCGTATGTGAATGAGTTCATTAAAAATGTATCCGCACTTGAGTGGAGCCTCTACGAATCTATCCTACTAATCTGTCAGGCTGAATACGATATGTGCATGAACAGCCACAACAAGAGCGGATAGATTATAATATTAAATGCACTCATTCATTTACATCATTTGTATAAATAACATGATACATTTTAAGAGCGTTTTCTCTAATTATCGCTAACAAAATCAAGTTGAATAGGCTCAGTTCGTTTTGCTTTAGATTTTGCCAATTTTTCAAAAAGAGTCAAAAGAGTGAAAAAGACGTACATAGAACTGCTTACAGAAATGACATGCACCTAGGCAAGATGGCTGCTGTTTACATCGATGGCTCCGGTTGTACACCATCTAGTCATTATACAACACCACGGTTCATTTTAAGTGAGGCAATGGATATGTGTGGCTCCTCTGACATCCCTATTGAAATCAAAACGGTGTCAAATCGGACAATGTCTAAAAGGAAAACTGCAGATTTTGGAGGGCTTGTTTTCTTTTGTAAATAATCAAATAAGAGTGATTTCAATCGTAGTTTGTGGATTCACTGACAATTTGTAATGAGTTTATTAGCTGGTGTTTGTTGGGTTTCATTCTCCTTCAATTACACTTTATTCATTAAATCAAAAAACATTAGTACAATACGTAGTGTATCGTTTGTCTCCATTGTATTTAGGCTGTCTTAAATGGTTTATGTGCATAGGTTCTGTCATTGTATTATCATCATATAATATTTTTAAAAAGATAGCTTTCTTAGGTTGGTGGAAATATAGAGAACAGATCATATCAAGACAACGATTTGCAGTGTGAAGTGGTAAAATATATTAATTTTTTTAAAACTGACAAGCGTGCTCAATGTAAATTTGTTTGTTCTGTTGTTATTGTTTCACATCCCACAAAATAACAATGTACATAATATTAAAGGTCAGCAAGATAAAGCGTAATGACAAAAAATAATAATGGCAGTATAAATTATAAGTAACGTAAAATATGAGGAACCTATTAAAAAGCAATGCTTGTATGATATAAGTTCCCATATACCAATGGTTGTATAATAAATTCTATACAATGAGGAGAGACGAATCCGGGAAATATAATTGATCCACAATGAATAAAAATATGTGGTTACAGACAAACTTTAACGTAAGACCCGGTCTTTCTATCTAGTTTCCAAATTTTTCGCCTTGTTCTTCGTGTCTTCTCAGCTTTTGGTATTATTATGTTATATATGGATACATGTCTTATATTTTACTTGTTATATCTTTGTTTTTTTACCTTTGTATATGTTTAATGAAAGTATTTAATAAAGCGCACTTGAACATTGACAGTAGGCTTTTATGAAAATGATAGGTAACATCTATGCAAGTAAACTTTGATCATTTGGAATGACTCAATGACAAGGCTTACCTTAAACAATTATGTTAAGTTATTTGGTATACCTTTTTTTAAATGTTTGGAATATTGAACAAATTTGCTTTAACAAATATGGCGAAGCCACATTTTTTAACAAAAGGGGATGTTATGTAGTCCTTGTATCACTCCCCCTCCCTTCAGTCATTCGCCTTTCATTCACCTTCTCCCATCTCCATTCTCCCTAGACAGAAAAATAGACACCGATCCCATTACTTTTTATTATAAACATTTGACCATTAATGACCACCCCCGAGTTAACGTCAAGAATCGAACCACATTCTTAGAACTAATTTTTCATTTCATTTCATTTATTTATTAAAACACGGTAACTCTCTCAGCCTAAACGGTTGTTTTTTTTAAAGTCCGTGGTTGAATAAAAAATATACAAATTATATATGACTCATAGGCCCAAACCCCAGTCACATGCACCTTTCTATTGCCACTCCCTATAATACCATAGCAACCCTGACCATTGACCAATCATAAGCATGTTTAAGTCACCTACCAAACATTGTGTCTCTCCCCCAAAACCTTCCTGATAGTAAACTTTGCTAATCATGAGAACTTGATTTTCAACCATCAACCGCTGAACATAATATACTACGTGTTATCTCAATTATATACAATGTAATTGCACTGAGAGTTGCTGCACTCTGCTGAATAAATGCATCTCATTTCAATTGTATAAAGAACTTGTATTCAGTCTGTTTATTTTAAAGACTCCTTTTCACTAATCCGATCCCAACACGACATTAAATTGGCTTCGTATTCATCAAATTAACTATAAAGGTTTTCATCATTGATAATCTACTGCGATAGTGTTGTTGCATTGCTGAACGGAGCATGAAAAGTGTGCCTGCATTTTATTTTGCAATTTCAAATTCATTCTTATAATCTAATTGCTTTTTAGAATCGCAAACTCGTTAGAAACTGTGGCACGATTCTGGATAGGTATGGGGTATAAAGCGTTTGCATATGAAGAAAAAAACATTTTGTCAATGGAGGTAACATGACAATTTCTGGCTCGAAATTCCCTCCACATAGTTTTCATATTTACTCAAGCTATACTTCCATTTTACTGGAGATGTATGACATAAGTAAGGCGTTTTTAATGGGGTGTTATTTTTGTAAACTATCACCCCCCCCCCCCCTCCTTCCACATACATACTCTCTCTCTCTCTCTCTCTCTCTCTCTCTCTCTCTCCATATTCACATAGTGGGCCTAGAACGGCATACTTCGTTCCATCGGATCTTCGCGTCGTGACAGGTTATCGGGTTCAAGGAATTTTAGTGAAAACCCACCCCCATATTCACGAAAGGTCCATTATACTGAATGCAAATAATCCACAGTAATACGAAAGTTTTTTTTACATACAGACGCAAAGTCCTGATCAAACGCAATAAGCCCTCTATAGGAACCAACTACCCTGTATTGATCTCGCTACATTAAAATTAATTCAAATAATGAGAGTGGTTATCATATTGGATTTTATAAAGTGCCTTTTGAATAGGATACCATGCGCTCTCCCTTAGTCGATCAACACTTTGAAAATATTTGTAGAGGTACGTTTATAGTTGCATACACCTTGGGGCGAATTTATCACTAGTGGTCCTGAGGAGTACCTATGCTGTCCAGATTTCGCTGACAGCACCCCTATAGCCCCAATCAATCCTGAAAGCCTTATCACCCCCAATTACTTGGTCCATAGGTGTTATTAGAAGAGCTTTTGACTTGTTAAGGTTACATCGCTGGTACAAATAATATTTTCATTAATTAGGGTAATTTTGAATCATTGGGCCTCCTATAGAAAATAAACCTCTTAAAGGCACACTGTCCTACTTGTAGCTACTTGCTCCCTCTATATAGAAAACTTCCCAAATCGGTGCCTGTTGGTCCCCCATGATCCTCTTTTTCTTATGTTAAATGAGAGCTGAGTTAATGAGATAGCCACCTGTCACAGTGACCTCGATGGCTCGCTGTGTGGTCTAATCCCTTCTAGCTGCAGTAGTAACGCCTACCTTTAAATTCGTCTTTATTGTGTTGATTGACTAAAAATGGGCAGCGCTTTGCATATCCTCTGGAAACGGCGCTATATAAATTCATTATTATTTTTACTATTATTATAAGTAACAGTAGTAGTATTATTATCATGAAGCCATTATCCATCAAGTCTTATCACATTTTTGTCTAAGCCCTGTTTACTCTCTAAGGGTACGTTTATGCTCAGTTTTGAAGGCAGAATGAGCGATTTGAAACGCTCATCGTAAACGCTCATCGTAATCGCAGTTCCACGGTGTACTGTTTATGCTCACTTCTCTGGCTCCTCCAGGCATGATTCTGGCTCAGAGCCAGAATCATGCCTGGAGGATCCAGAGAAGTGCAGCGCAGAGTCTGCAGCTTGATTCGCACACATGCACTGCGCATGCTACGTTGACCCCATTTAAACGCGTTTACAAATGATTGTGCGTTTAAGCTTCCCCAGAATCGCCGATTTTGCAGAATCGCCGATCGTAAACGCACCTTTTTGTGAGTTTACGATCGGCGATTATGATCGCCGTTTTTCGGTGATTCTACAAAAATGAGAAAGGACGCAACCGTGTATTGAACTAAACGCGTTACAGATGCCTCATTCTGACCAGAAAAAGCTGAGCATAAACGTACCCTTAGTCACTTGGTTTAGGGTCCACATATTAAGTCTCTTTTGCAAGACCTAAACGTTGTTAGGCCAAATAAAGACAAAGCGATACATCGCCGTACAGATCATTAGACCAAATAATAAATAGACTGTTTCAATTTAGCCTAGATATTTTCCTTTGTTTTCCAATTTAGATATTCCAAATGCATGTACTTATCTTTATTTTTTAAAATTTAAATGGCATAATTTGCAGTAACAGATATTAACTCAAATATTCCAGTGATTTTTCTACTTCTACTTAATGTTAAAAGTTTTTACTTCTGAGGATTCTTGTCCTTGCTCTAAAACAAAATTGTTACCACTGATGGTCAAATTGTCATTGATACTAACTATCATGTCAACCTCAAATCCAGGTTTAAATGGAAGTGCCCATCATGACCATTAATGTCAAAGTTACCAGCGATGGTCTGTATTATGCTTCGGGTGCCTGGATCAAAACGACACAAAGGGACCAAATTGAACTCATATACATGTACATAATATATCAGGTCCCTTCAACAATCAGCAAAACAATTATTGTGACGGCTCAATATTCATCAACCAATCTCATTCTACGCCGATATGATTATATTTTAGATTTGACAATAGGAAACAAGTTATTCAAATTATTTATTTTTAATTAATTAAAATGTAATTTCATTTGAAGGATAACGTGACCTGTGTTTCTTTCAACTGACGTTTCATCGTTTCAAGATCATTTTTCATCGGGACTCGTGGAAGAGTGGTTGTGTGACGATTGTCTCTCTCTTCTCGCTCACAATCAGGTGTTTATTATCAAGCTATCTGATGATGAAAGCTGTTATCGTGGTACTCGTTTCCTTGGCAAGCGCTATTCAACTAACGGGTTAGTTTATGATTTGTTTTATCTGTCTTTCTCTATTTGGATTGACATAAATTTCTGATGTGCATCATTATTTAATACTAACTCTTGTTCATTGTGATATTTTAATGATACCATTCATATTTTTCTCAGTGTGGGTCTTATAATTACACCACGGCTTAAGCCAAACTAAAATGATAAAGCACTCCACCCTAACATTCAATGAAATATATTCCTAAGGGTTTCTATTTTCTTCACCTGGAAGAAGTGTTGACCATTTAGATCAATGTCTTACCAAAGGACATTAGTACCACAGCGGGACTCGAACCGCGAACCACTTGACCCACAGTCATATGACGTGTCCACTAGACCACAAAACCGATACAAAGGGACTATGAAATTCACCGAATTGGGTTTGAACTTTTTATTTCATTCCTAACATGATTGAATCACCGAGCATTTTTAATACTGATTGAGAAAGCACAAGTAGAAGCGTTAGGTCTATATTGTTATTATAATATTTTTTCTGTTGTAAAGATGGGGCGTGTCCCACTGGATGGGACAGCGTAGGACCCGGATGTTACCATCATTCCAGTTTTAGTGCGAACGTGCAAGACTATATGACATATTCAGATGCTGTATCATCCTGTGACTCCATTGGCGGAAAAATTGTTGTTTTCAACAGCTTCGATGAGATGTCAGCACTTGGTAATGCAATGGCAGACACAGATGCATACAATTTTTTGTACTGGGTTGGTTGTACGGACCAGGCCGTAGAGGGAACCTTCGTGTGTGAAGACGGTACGCAAGTAGCTAGTGACAGTGGTAAGTTCAAACATCCGACAATATTTAAACATTGAAGACAGCCATGTTACAATGTTCTTTTATTGTAAAATAATACATATTTCTTTGCGTTTCGCTTTTATTCTGTTCGCTTCCATACTTGTTGTATCTTGCGTCTCTTCACATTTTAAAATTAGAAAAAGTAAAGTACTCTCATAACCGAAGTATGTTCAATAATAATAATTCTTATTTCTTTGCGTTTCGCTTTTATTCTGTTCGCTTCCATACTTGTTGTTTCTTGCGTCTCTTCACATTTTAAAATTAGAAAAAGTAAAGTACTCTCATAACCGAAGTATGTTCAATAATAATAATTCTTATTTCTTTGCGTTTCGCTTTTATTCTTTTCGCTTCCATACTTGTTGTTTCTTGTGTCTCTTCACATTTTAAAATTAGAAAAAGTAAAGTACTCTCATAACCGAAGTATGTTCAAGCACAATTACATCGTAAATGTTTACACTTCTTGGTAACTTTTCAAGGACAATATAACCTTAGTTATTGGTTTGGATGAAAGCAGAAAAGAGAGAAACAGAAAAAAAAGAATCTGATTTAAACAAAAATTATGAAATATGAAATCCCTTCCCTCTATCCAAATCTCACTTGGTAATTTGGACTGTGGGATGTGACGTATTCAAATATAACTTTTCCGTTTGTCGTGTCAAGAAATATCTGTAGGCTTAATTTCTGTCTTCTAAATCCTTCTCCTTTGGGGGAAATACTCAAAATATATTATGAAATCATATTAGCATAGGTCCTCTAAAAATGAAATACCCTACTGAAACTCACATTTAAGTCGTTTTGTGCGTTGGAGCATACGAGAGTATGATGTCCATCACTCCACTGACCACAGTGACGTTACCGATTCAGCCAACTTAAATTCGCTTAATATCATAATTTATTAACTTTTTTTTTAAAGCAGTGTATTTTATACTGCCACTATTTGAGATTTACGTATACTGCCATCTGCTGCTCACAATGTGCCAATGTATCGACATCCATGTCCCACAATGCTTAATAAACTGATGACTCACGCTTAGTGATGCTTGTGTGCAAGAACATTAAATCGCATTATGTACACCTTCTCTGAAAGCCAAAGCAGTTGCAATTACATTTCAGCAGTGAAATCGATGTCTGTATAGTACGGTTCCTTTAAAAGGTGATTAACGGTGTTGATATGCTTTAATTTATACAGTCTTGTGGCGTAATGGACAACCAGGAGGCAACAGTGACTGCGTTTTATATCTCCCAAATACTCAAGGCTTGGCAGATGCTCCATGCGACTTCGGATACTCTCGTCTTTGCGAAGGTGAATTTATTTGATAAATAATATACAGAACAAGAAGGAATACAGACATGGTATTGTTTGGTCACTTCATTTTTTCCATTCCCTCTCAAACTTCTTTTCTTAAAATTAAAGTACTGTATCATTTTGCTGCCGCTTTAGCTTCTTTTCCTCCATTTTATTGTCCTATTCCTTAATAACCATTTCATATCATGTTTAAATCGACTACTGCTCTTGCATACAACCATTGTCATTTTTAAGTAGTTTTTAGCATCAATGATACCAATATGTAGCTTGTATCCATATCTTATACTTCATAAACTAAACAGTCTTGTGCCAAAAAGTTTATGTAAATGATTTTTGGTTTCAACCGTACACTTCACTCTGAAGATATGAATTTAGGTAGGTACAGGTAATTGGCGGAAGCGTATTCGGTTGGTACATGACACAGGCAGCCTGATAACAGAACGGTTTAATGTATAGGAGTCGATTAGTTGGTATTTGTTTTTAACTTGTATTTTATAATCATTCAAGACTTAATCAGAAGAGTTTCATATTAAGGTACTATATACAAATTTGTGAACTCTTCTGTTTTAACGAAGATCAACAGAATATTGCGAATTAAAAACAGAACAAACTGAAGAATGGCATTGCTTGCATTATGTTGTATATGTATGCATATTGGGGGTGTCTCAAAATACATGCTATGAGAATTTGATTGGCAAGATCTAAACAAATATATCAAATTTATTTTGCATCTTGTTCTTAAACAAATATTTTTTTAATACATTTTCATAATATTTACGATTTATATCAATTTGAAAACTGACATCGATGATAAGAGCGACACATTATAGGATAGAATGACTTAAATGGAAAATTTTGCCACGATATGCAAAAGCGAAGGTGTATACGTTAACTGTGCACTGATACTATTTAAAGCGCTTACTTAGTAACATTTGGAAATTGTTATAATAATAATAATAATAGTGAACACTTATAATGCGCCATGTCTGTCAATGATGACACTCCTGGCTCAGTTGTGTGGAAATTGTATAATTTTAATATTGTATATTAAAAAAGGAACGTAACTTTTGCAGTGTTAGCATGTATCCTTATGCAACTTATACACAGTTTAGGAAATGAGGTCGAAATCCTACATATCAATTTCTGATATAGTTTTATACCTTGTCCTCAAAGCAGTTAATATTTATATTTCTCTTATACACAGTTTAGGAAATGAGGTCGAAATCCTACATATCAATTTCTGATATAGTTTTATACCTTGTCCTCAAAGCAGTTAATATTTATATTTCTTTATATCCTTTTTTTTTAATTTACAAGCAATAACTTAAGTTGGATTTTCCAATACAGTTGATCCTATACCTCGACAAACTACTGCCCAAGATCCGACAACTCAGACTCCTCAACAAACTACCGCCCAAGACCCGACAACTCAGACTCCTCAACAGACTACCTCCCAAGACCCGACAACTCAGACTCCTCAACAAACTACCGCCCACGACCCGACAACTCAGACTCCTGCACAAACTACCGCCCAACACCCGACAACTCAGACTTCTGCACAAACTACCAGCCAAGTATCAATCACTCAGACCGAAGCACAAGCTACCAACCATGTCTCGACCACGCAGAGTCCGGCCACGGATACCAATCAGGTAATAATACTAGGGAAATAGAACTCAAGGATTGTTCATACCAAGTTAAGCCCCCGTCGAATGTAAACGCTAATAATATGCATCGATATCGTACTTACTTGTTTTTTTTTACTTTCAATTGTTTCGGGTCTCTAAAAGCGTTTAAATTTGAGGACTCGGGTAATCAGGCGGGTTTTTAAGTGTTAATGATTGGAAATTAACAGTGCGTAACAAAGATCGTACTCGTAATCATTTAGCTCTGCGTTATACGCTCAGAAAATTATAGCGTGGTATAATTTAAAGGGAGTGTAGCTTGCCATATATTGGTTAACGCCATATATGACTTCTTTTGAACAACTGCACGGTAGTCAGTGACTTTATAATCTCTACATGGTCAGCGCTCGCTACCGTCGGCAAAACAGACCGAAGTTCTCCTCACGCTTCGGTTTCGCGTATGTTGCACGCACCTGATTCCTGCGGTCGCGTCGCCCGTAGTCGCATTTTACCCAATTGGCCCCGAGGTAGGCCACGGGAAAGACGCGTAGTCTCGTCGTGCTACACCCCCTTTAAATCATCATGAAGAAACAAAAAGGCCGCGGTTTACCGCTGCGTGTCTGAACAAGGTTTGACACGCTAATTTCGGATAGGCCACAGTTATATTCACTGCCCTTTCTATATACATGTAATATCCGAGACCAATACGGACACTAATAATAGTTGTCCTCAATGATTAAAAAGGGCCAGTTAAGTTGTCATTTAAACGTCGATTGCTTCTTTCGCCTCTCCGCGGTCGCTCGTTTGCTACTTTTTCTTCTTCCAGGAACCCATATTATACAAGCCCTGCTGTTTTTTTAGGTTCCTCACATTCTACTGTATTTATTATATGTATTGAGAATCATTGACATGTGCCCATTTATACTACAATTGTAATATATAATTTGTTATTTTATATGTATGTTTATATTTCCTTTAAAATGTGGAACATTAAACTTGAACTTACACTTGAAATACAAGTACATATGCGTCGATTCACGATTAAAAGCGCCCCCACCGGCAATTCGCATCAGGCCAAACTTTCAGCTGGTGGCGTGACTACTTTAAACCAGTTTGCCCTTTTCTCGCCATTATATCAAAACACATGGTCATTTTTTTTAGGGGGTGGGGGGGGGGCGCCAACAAGTGACGTAAATGACCATATTGTTGTCATTGGGGTCAATTTGACCACTTTTTTTTCCAGCACCAGGATTTTTATGGCATAAAATAGGCCAAAAAAATGACCATGATGGTCACATTGGTCAACATGTCTCGTGTTGGGCCAAACATACAAATATTTTTGGAATAAGAGCAAAATTTACTCTTTTTATGCAATTTAAATTTAAACCTTCCCCACCAAAACAAAACCGATTGCATCTCCTCATCTCCAATGGTGTATAACAATTCCACAGCCGATATTTTTGTCGACTTTTCCTCACTTTTTATGTACGTGTGAACCCGCCTTGTGCTGCACAAAGCAATGGCCAAAAAGGGTGGAAAACGATCACTTTCTTGCGCATAATTGGGCTTTTAACAGCGACAGCGTTTTAATTTTATTTGTTTATCTTTCATTCAGGATGAAGAATCTTGTGAGACTTCTAGTACTGGAGGTGAGTTTATTTTATTATCTTATATCATTTATCTAATTTCCAGGCAATGTTATACAAAAACGTACAGAAACAAAGGACGCATCAATTTAAAAAAAAAAAACACCGACTAGTGCCCGTGAATAGCTCAGAGGGAATAATCATAGTATTTTTGAGAGATACGAGGTAAATGATGATATTACTTTGCAAAAAAGGGTCTGTTCTCTAAAAGAAATATTTCTATTTGTATTTTCTAATTACATGCATATTGTTTTATGTTGGATAATTAAGTTTTTTCTCCAGAACAAATATTTATGAACTTTTTAGTCGACAAATTTTGTTGAAGAGATGCTCTAAAATGTACAATATTTTTGTTGACACTTTTCCTTTTGATAAGGGTCATCATTATCATTAGGTTTAGTTTTATAGATACTACTATTGTTATTATCATCATCATTACAATAATATTCTCATTTTTCTTATTCCTCATCACCATCATATTTACCGACGATTCTCGAATGCAGTAACGGGCGTTACCCGAGCATGTCAACCAAGCAAACACCATTTGAAATCAAGCGTCTTCAGCCGAGTCATGGACAACGAGGGGCGCAATCTGATTGGCTACTGTCTTACTGATCACGTGATGGAGACTGTGCAAATGGTTAGTCTGATACGGTGCACCGTGATGTGCAATGGCATCGCAGGGTGCAAGTCGTTCAATTACAAAGGTGGTGTTTGCGAGCTGAATGATGAAAGCAAAACGAGTGTAGGTTCTAGATACTTAGCTCAGTCTGATGGGTGCACATATTATGAACTAGCTTGACTTTAGAAGGTCATCAGAAAGATCTTGGCAATTTAACACAAAACTTTGCGATCAATTTAGCAAATTTCAAACAACGATTCTTATAGGTCAACCTTTGGAACAATTTGTGCAAGCAATGTAGACATTGTACCTTTGTATTGCTTTCCTCCATTCATATGCAAGTAATCAGATTTTATTCTTAAATGAAACGCCATTGATGTTGTGTTGTTATTATGTTTTATAATCTGTCTAATTTAGTACATTTCTTTGTAACACACATGTACCAGTGAACGATGAATTTCCATTTGTTATGGACAATATATCAATTCCATTTAATTCAATTCAATGTGGCATGCAACGACGATCTCGATTGTCAGTTTGCAATTGATACGAGCGTTTTGTTTACAGGGTCCAGTGATTACAATGAAGGGGAAATTGTACCAATCATTTAATATCATCTTAGTATATTTAGCAGAAAACAACAAACCGGACTATTAAATGAGACTCTTACATGTAAGTAAACAGGTTGGTGTATGGATTAAAAGTCAATGTTCTATCACATTCATTGACTGTCAGATTACTTATAAACCTACATCGTTGAAATAATTACTAGTCGGAAAAACAAATTATCAGGGTTTTTCTTTCAAAAATAAGTATATACTAACATTAAGTTGCATTCAGCATTATAATGGCTTTTTTGTTAACACATTTATAATCGTATTATGTAGCTAAAGGACATTACAAATAGAAGTTCTAGCTTAATTATTTTGTGTTTTTAATATCACCTGACTGCGCATCAATAAGCAAATAACTACCGTTGGTGAAGGTAATGGGACAACAATCACTTCCGAGGCGATCTGGATGTAGCTATCTGTCCGAAGTGAAGCTGTGAAAAGATAGCGTATACATTCATATCGCCCAGGAAGTGATAGTTTGCCATCACCTAAAACCAAAAGGTGATTATTTGCTTTATATTCCACATCGGAAAGATTTCAATTCTTCAAAGGTCATCAATTAACAGCTAGCAAACACTGTACGATACGTACAGTGCATGCAGTACGTACGTATGTACGTATACGCAACGTATACAATCTTTAGTGAAAGTGCGTTGCACTGTGTAGATAGTACTGCTATCTGCACAGTGCAAAGAACTTTTCTTCTCCCATCATTAATTGGGCGAACTATCTTTCATCACGTGATTTACTTTTGACCAATCGTAGCGCAAGATACTTTGTATGTGGAATATAATATTTTCTATCATTTTTTTACCGTGCAAAAGATTTCACATCAAAAAAGTGATAACACGCGGCTGAAAGTAATAACGCACGACTGAGTTGCGCGTTCCGCATCTTTGGCGCGTAAAAATTAAGGCGCCATGAAATGCAAGTAATTTCAAATGACAATACTTCTCACTCTTAGCTCGAGAGGGCAGCTGCGTGCTTCACTGATTTAATCGAAAGCACATAGTGGCCTCTTTGATTTAGCAACTGTCGGTATGTGGGTCAGGTTTGTTGCATATTTATCAACATTATACTGATATTGTAGACCAGATTTGTACAACAAATAAGTCATGTTTTGAAGCTCGTGCATTATTAGTGATTTATGCACTGCCTTTATTTAAGTGACAGTGAGTAGGGTAATAAGCTCAACAAGCCTCATTCATTATCCGATTTTGACATATCCTGCGTACAATGTATATTCACTAATAATGCACTCGCAAACATCAATCATTTGAATGAGAATCTTGTATTCCTGTAAATACCTGTTAATATTATGAGATTCATAATTATTGATTAATCTTTATCGGCGTCTGTTTAACAAATTGATTACTCCTTTACTTAGCTTCAAGTCATTACAAAAAGTTCTACGAATTATGTATGTGAATGAGTTCATTCAAATATATATCCGCACTTGATTGGAGGCTTTATGAATCTCTCCTACGAATCCGTTAGGCTGAAAACGATATGTGCATGAACAGCCACAACAAGTGCTGATAGATTGTTAAATGAACTCATTCATTTACATCATTTGTATACATAACATAATACATTTTAAGAGCGTTTTCTATTATCATCGCTAACAAATAAATTTTAAGTTGAATAGGCTTAGTTAGTTTTGATTTAGATTATGACAATTCTTCAAAAGAGTCAAAAAGACGTACATAGAACTGCTCACAGAAATCACATGCACTAAGTATCAAGATGGCTGCTGTTTACATCGATGGCTTCAGTTGTACAATAGCCAGTCATTATGCAATACCACGTTATATTCTAAGTGAGGCAGTGGATATGTACTACTATGACATTTCTATTGAAATCAAAACGGTGTCAAATCGGACAATGTCTAAAAAGAAAACTGCAGATTTTTGAGGGCTTGTTTTCATTTGTATATAATCAAATAAGAGTGATTTCAATCGTAGTTTGTGGATTCGCTGACAATTTTTAATGGGTTTATTAGCTGGTGTTTGTTGGGTTTCATTCTCCTTCTATTACACTTTATTCATTAAATAAATATAGCAGTAGTATACTACGTAGTGTATCGTGTGTCTCCATTGTATATAGGCTGTCTTTAAATAAATGGTTTGTGTGCAGAATTTCTTTCATTGTATTATCATCAGATTATATGAACAAAGATATCTTTTTTAGGTTGGTGGAAAATATAGAGAAAAGATCATATCAAGACAACGGACTTGCAGTGTGAAGTGGTAAAATATATTAAAATTCGCGTTCTTTAAAACTGACAAGCATTCTCAATGTAAATTTTTTTGGTCAAAAAGCACAAAGGAGAATTATTCGGGGGAAGTAATTAAGAGAGGAATGATAGAATAAGATAGAGAGCAGAGGACAAGGGGCAAGATGGTTGAGAGAGGAGGAGATAGAAAGAGAGACAGAAGAGAGAAAAAGAGGGGAAAGAAATGGAGGAAACGGAAAAGTATTTTAGTTTAGCTTAAAGGTAATACAAAGTTTTGGGAAATTTTGAAAATTGGGTGGATAGTGATTCTCTACAATTTTGATATATTTGGATGCCCCTGTGGATGTATTAAGCACTAGAAAATTAAGCCCCTAAAACACTTCTGCTTTCGAGAAAAATAGAATATACAAATTTACCGGTGTTCCCGGTACATTTTGATAATTTCAAATAGCGCCTACGGCCGTACAATGGTAGCTGCGACCATGAAAATCTCAGAATATGTAGTTGTGATATATAATTTCCAAACGGGAATAGCTAATCGGTCGATTTTAGTCAAGAAACATTGTTTTATAGCTTAATTAATATCTTGACCTTGAGAAGGAGCTATACAACATAAAGAGTTTATTATTTACAATTTTATAACTTTAGACTCGATTTCAACCGCAACAACGATCACTGAATATTGTAGGATCGCATATGCTTCCAATATGTTAATTTGAACCAGATTCATGACCCCATACCAAAACTTTGTATTACCTTTAAAAAATGACAGAAAGAAATAGAAGAGAGTGGACGGAAAAAGATCAAAAAGGAAGAGAAGCTTTATTCACAGAAAGTGAGACAACAGAAAAGAATGAGATGTGGAGGTGGTTCAGAAAAGAAGGAAATGATACAAGAGGAGAATAAGCAGAACAAATCAAAGGGTGTGAAAATAACTGCTGGAGACAGCTATAAAACGGGGCTTCTGTTTCTTTCTTGGTAGCATCTCATTCATAATTTGATAATGATCACATCTGTATTGCGCTTAATATGTCATGTTTATTAGCCCTTTGTATTGTCATTATCATTACCCGGTCCTGTAAGTGCTAATCCGCTCATGATAGTACACCCTCCCCCTCCCCACTCAGTGTTATTTAGGGCACGCATATGCGTGTTCCCAGCACCCCCCCCCCCCCCCCACCCCCATTCAGCATGAGTTCGGTGTGTAAAGTCAATACGGGCAGATTTTTTTCTTTGTTACGAGCCGGAGATTTTGGGAACACGTATGCGGTCCCTCCGTTCCCGGAGTGGGGGCCGAGTTGTGCACACATCACGCTTCCCGGGTAAAATTCCTGCCACATCCCGATCGAATCACATTAATGTTCGCTCACTGGGTATACATTTAAGAGATGGGTGGACAGTGGGAAATGTAAAAAACAATGTCTTGCCAAAAGACATTAATAAAGGAGTTTACAGATACAATTTGAGCATGGGTAGATAAAGGTCATTTGAACCAAAAAGGTAAAACCCACCAGAGATGAATACTGGATATGCGCTTATGAAAGTTATGTAACATTATTAATTTATGCACCAACGGTACATTCTAAGATACGCAGGTGGAAGTATTCTTTTCAAGAGGGCAAACAAAAGGTACTCATGAAGCACATCTAGGACTTTGGCAGTTATTATTTTAAGATGCTCAAAGTGGAACTTCTCCATGTGTAAAAGATCGATGGATATTTGGGGTCATTTGTACCATGTGCTATCTGTAAACTCCCTTATTGACTCGAACCGGGAACCAATGTGATCCTCAGTCCGGTGACGTATCCACTGGACCACGACACCTTTGCATATATAACCTAACAATCATGATCTTTATCTCTCTCTCTCTCTCTGTACAAATTCTCACCAATCTCAGATGATCGGATAATCGTTTTCAATAGATGATTCAAAACCAATAAATCATCTAATGGCTGACATACTTGTCTTTCTCTCCCTCTCTACCTCTCTGGATATTTTATCCGATGTATTTGTTTTATGACAGCTATCAATACTGTCGTCATGTACGTTATAACACTCCTCATGACGTTCTACATGCCTGTATAGTACCCCGCAAAGTGAAACATTCTAAAGCATCGTAATTACACTGTGTGCCCTTACTTGTTGTGACGATTTTATTGGCTAATATAGGGTACAATGATGCAGTGTTTAGTCTTGAAAGGGCGCCCTCTAGTCTCTATCCAATTTCGTATTGACAGAGATACGTGTGACACGCGCAATTTAATAGAAGCATATTTTGCTTTATTTTGAAGAAATGGATGGTTGAAAGTTTGAGCAAAATCTCATTGAAAATTTGAAAAAAGGGCCTGCACGAAAAACCTGTCCGACCTGAGTTCCGTGTGCGCCATTTTGTTGTTCTTTCATTTAATATTGAGTAGTCCATACAAATGTAAATGTTCATCTTGTACATTCTAGCTTCACGCAAATTATTGTTATTATTATCATTATTATTATTATCATCATTATTATCATTATTGTTATTATTTTTATTTCTTTGTTATGATTATTATTATTATTATTTGTGACTGGTACACTTTTATTGAACAAATCAATTCAAACAAATTATAATTCTGAAAAGGGAATCTGCCAAACTCGGGTAAACGCACTCTTTTTAATATGTTTCTTCCCAATATATTTTTGCTACCAAAACTATACATAAGCTTTATACCTTATCAGGAAAAAATAATTATTCTCGAGGTTACTGTTTCTGAATTTATTAGAATATAGGCTTTATTGTTCACATGCTGCCGATTGATATTCATATTGAATGGGTTGAATAAGATTTCAACCCAAGTTTTCGGAAACAACTTGGTCCTTAACTCATAAGCTGTCATAAGGCTGCATGCACGCTATTGTTAAGGTGCCATGTACACGCTAGCAAGCTATTGCTCCTCTGCTTCTAGCAAATGTAATAGCAGTTATTTTTCATGCTCATTGAACTGTGCCTAGTGTTTTGCACGCGCTATTCATAGAACCATCGCGTTAATCAGATTATCCCCAACACAACCTGGCATGGGGGGATTGGGGGCTTGGCACAATGGGGATTAGCACTGTGGCAGGATAAGAGTTAACCCGTTGATTGCTGTATTTTCTCACTCTCATAGACTCAATATAGGTGCTATCCGGGTCCAGTAGGCAATAGGTTAAACAAAACGGTAGTGATTCTTTCTCCAAGAGCTCTGAAAAGAAATGTTATGTATAGAAAGTCTAAAAGTTTTGACCGGCGTGCTTTTGTTCGTCGTCAGAAATAAAAGCAAAATACAACCGTCCTATTTTAGGATTACGTATATGGTATTCCCGTAAAGTTCTACTCATTCGTAGCTGTTTCCACCATGCAAAACTATAACACATCTAACATTTGTGTATTGGAGAATGAACCTTTACCTTAAAAGCTCTACTACTAGTAACAGGGAATATGCGTCAAAAGAAAAATATAAAATGAATCGATTTTTGTAAAATATAAGTAAAAATGCAGGACAAAGAGATATATGCATAACTTAATGAGAGATATGCATGTACACATATAAGGGGAGAGAGAGAGAGAGAGAAAGAGTTAATTGAAAAAGAGAAAGGGAGAATGAATTGTGGAAGTAAAACATAATGATCGATTTTGCAGATTAAATCTTGTTATTAAAATGGAGTGTGAAGTCAGTCATGACGTTCATAATAGCACTTTGCAATTTTAATAATAATAACATTAATAATAATAACAATATGTCAGACGGTCCGATCCAGCGGCCCGTTGATTGGTTGAGTACCGTATGCGTCGGCCAATATGCCTGGTGCATTAGCCTAACCAGCGGCCGAATCCAGCGGCCTGGTGATTGGTCGATCACCGTGTGCGTCGACCAATAGGCATTGTGCGTTATTGTTCCAATTATCGATCGAATTATGGACCGCTCCGCCGGTCCTCCCGTAGAGTATAAAAGACCCTTGCTTACAGTAGTTTTTATCACCTGACGAAGTATCGCAGTAGCATACGAAACGTCGTGATCTTTTAGATTCCTTATTGACCACATTGCGAGACAAACGAATATCACTAGCGATATTATTTTCGATACAATATGTCTTGTTTACCAAGGGTAGCCTCATCAGTATTAATACTGTTCTCCCTGAGGGCCCTGCGATCATATTAATCGACAGGATATATCAGGTGATATAGGTAATGGAGGGGAAAAATTAATTGCAATTATCGTATGTTCATGAATATCTAAAAGCCACAGGAAAACAATTAGTAAAACGTTCTTCGATTTATTATTATGATAATGAAACCAACTCGAAAAAAATGAGGCACTTTTTCAAATATCACCATAGAGCCCCTTTTTACTTAAGAAAATTCTTCCTTTTGCTTCAGATAAAAGCCCCTTTTTTCTCGAATAGGAGACCGTTCCACATTCTTAAAAGAGACCATTAACTCCCATGATAAGTACCCCTTTATTTCTGAGGTGCTTCTTTTCACTTGTAATAAATGCCCTTTAATAAAATCTGATAGGTATCCCTTTTCTCACAACAAATGCCCTTTCCCTTGATAATAAAATACCCCTTGTCCATTCTCATAAGAGCCCTTTTTCCTTCTGATAAGTGCCCTGTTTACTTTTCACAATAAAATGTGCATTTAAAAGACTAAGACCATTCTAATTTATTCCCCCAAAACTCACTCGTTATGATCGCTCGCATTTATGGTTGATATACTTATATTTCTTACTAAAGGTCTTTTAAGTATGTCATGATTAGAATGTGCTTAAACCCCCATCAGGAATGTATTTCTTCCCCTTCTTTGTAAGTTGCAATTTTTCGAAGCCACTTCTATAGTATAAATCTTAGAAATTGTGCTCGCTTGCTTCAGTCCCTCGCACATAAATATCCAGATTATCACACCAACCTACAAAGTATTGTGCTCAAGTAGCATCTAGGACCGTGTAAAGAGAGAAACAAATGTCGAAATCATCCCTGGTGATGTATCAACAATGTAAGGGTATGAAGCAATGTCTAAACAAAATATATTTTCGCTTAGAGGTTTCCCTTTTTAGAGTTCCTTTTTTAAGAAATGTTCCTTTTTGTGTTAGTGCCCCCCCCCCTTACACACACACACACACACACTTTGAAGACAATCTATCGCCCCCGTTATCACTAAACATTCAAAATTAAGTTATCTTAATAATATAAATGCGGGAAATTTGGTTAACCAAGCAACCCATTTCATCAGCTATCAAACATCATTTGAAACACAAGGTGTAGCGTGGGCAGAAGCGTTCAATCCATTCTTGTCTCATTAGAGTGATCACGTGACCTGTATTTTTTCGACTGACTTTTCATCATTTCAAAATCATTTTTTGTTAATGTATGTCACGTTGAATGCATTATGCAAGATTGTATACATCTATTTTCCCCACGACCTATACCAGTCAAGGGTTCGGATGAAGCGGGAAAAAATTACATGTGTATTTGTGGGAAAATTGGTTTTCTGTTTTCGTTATGATCGATGTCTGATTAGTCATTTTTATTGGCTTCATATTCATCCAATTAACTAGAAAGGTTTCATCATTGATAATCTACTGCGATAGTGTTGTTGCATTGCTGAACGATGCATGAAAAGTGTGTCTGAATAAAATAGTCCCTGCATGCTGCTTTGCACTTTGAGATTAAACGTATGTGTCAATCGACAATTTCAAATTCATTCTCATAACTTAATTGCTTTATAGAATCGCTTACTCGCCAGAAACTGTGGCACGATTCTGGAAGCACCGTTCAGCAACACGATAGCTGGTAGGTATGGGGTCTAAAGCGTTGTCAATGGAGGTATGCCTTTTTTTTTATATCTGACACACGTAAGGCGTTTTTTTAATGAGTTGTTATTTTCCCCAATTACCACCCCCCCCCCCACCACCCTTTCCACACACACACACACACACACACACACACACATATCAGGTCACTTCAGCGATCAGTCAAACAATTGTTGTGACGGCTCAATATTCATCAACCAATCACAAGTTACACCGATATGAATATATTATAGATATAACAAGCGGAAAATAATTTTTCAAATGATTAGTTTAATTTATTAAAATGTATTATATACCTCACTTAAGAAATCCAGCCATCTGATTGGTCGAAATTGCATTCATAAACTTTAACTATTCCTGTAAAATTCCCGGTAAAATTCCAAACCCATGTAATAGTTCTAAAAAATAGTTCTAAAATCCCAGTAACCATGGTTACCGGGAAAATAGTTCAGTCTTGGTGAAATACCCATAGGTTGACATGTTACAAAATGGTCTGAGCGATCGAGGATACCGTACGTGTGCGATGAATTGGTCGGTAATGGTCGGTAATTTGTCGGTAATTTGTCGATGAATTGGTCGGTAATTTCAATACAATTGAATCTCGATCGATCTTACCGACAATTTTATCTTGCATTGTTGACATGAAGACGAAAATAAAGTTCCAAAAACAACATCTGCCGATAGATCTTGATCTAAGTTCGTGCCAATGCATTGCAAAAGTAAAAGAAGGGCCCGTTTAATGGAGCTGCCGCGAAGTTTCCAGCACGCGAAGCCGTTTTCAATCCATGTTAATCTATATATTAGAGAAAACTGCTAGATTTGGTAATAGTGCGCGATGGCCGAGCGGTTTAAGGCGGTGAATTTAGTCACATCATCGTCGGTGCGCAAGAGATCAAATCCCACCTTCGACGAAAGTTTTTTTTATTTTTTAGTCTACTCTCAAAGATACACTCATTAAAAAAACAACCGTGCAGATAAACTAGATAAAGGCCAAGGTGGTGTCATAAGTTGAGTTTTTTTTTCGGCATATAAAAATATTAATGACTGCTTTAATATTCGAGAAATAGCTGTTTTTATACGCTCAAGGGAAGGTTAGAATTGTGCTATTGCCCGAGGCGTCAAAGCAGTCATTAATGCTATAATATCATTCCAAGGTTTAGCAAGCAGCCTCGTAAATTGTCGATCATATTATAAATTAACTCGCTCATCATCATGATACAGCAACACTTAATATTAATGATATGAATACGGGCAATTTGTTCAGACAAGCACCGTATTTCAATTAGCTACCAATAGTCAAATGAAAGACAAGGTAGCTCGTGCAAGGAAGCGTTTGATTCGGTTTTCTCGTTTAACTGATAACGTGACCTGTGTCTCTTTCAACTGACGTTTCATTGTTTCAAGATCATTTTTTCATCGGGACTCGTGGAATAGTGGTCGTGTGACGATTGTCTCTCGCTTCTTGCTTACAATCGGATGTTTATTATCACGCCATCCAATGATGATATCTTTAATCATGGTACTCGTTTCTTTGGCCAGCGCTATTCAACCTACCGGTTAGTTTATCATTTTATCTCTCTCCCCTTCCTATCTCTCTCTCTCTCTCTCTCTCTATTGTCCACCTTTCTCCCATCTCTCTCTCTCTCTCTTTCTCTCTCTCTCTCTCTCTGTCCCTCCACTTCCCCTATCCCCTTCCCCCTTTTCTCTCCCCTTCCCTCTCTCTCTCTTCTGTCTGTTTATCTCTCTTTCTCTATGTTTGACATACGTTTTTGATGTGCACCATTATTTAACACTAAGTCCTGTTCCTTGTGATATTCTAATTATACCATTCATATTTTTATCAGTGAGGGCTTCATAATTACACCACGGCTTAAGCCAAACTAAAATAATAAAGTTCTAATGGTTTCTATTTTCTTCATCTGGTGGGAGTGTTCACAATTTAGATCAATGTCTTGCCAAATTACATTAGTACCGCAGCGGGACTCGAACCGCGAAACACTTGACCCACAGTCATATGACGTGTCCATGCACTTGCCCACAATACAGACACAGAAACGATGTGAAAGTAACCAAATTGGGTTTAAACTTCTTATTTCATTCATTACATATGCGAATCACCGACCATTTTTAACATCAAATGAGAAAGCACAAGTAGAAGGTCTATATTGTTATTATAATATATATTTTTCTTGTATAAAGGTGCGGCGTGCCCAACTGGATGGGACAGCGTAGGACCCGGATGTTACAAGTTTACTCCCAGTTCATCCATGCAAGACTTGATGGCATATTCAGAGGCTTCATCATCTTGCAACTCTATTGGTGGAAAACTTGTTGTTTTCAACAGCAACCATGAGATGCTAGAAGTCGGTAATTCAGATTACGTATCACAGCATTTGATGAACAAAGTGGGGAGCAACTATTTATTATGGGTTGGCTGTACGGATAAGGTCGTAGAGGGATCGTTCATCTGTGAAGACGGTACGCAGCTAGCCCTCAACAGTGGTAAGTTCACCAATCAGATAATAGGGACTTTTAGAATGAGTGGACGAAAACACGACGAACGCCGACTGATCATGCGTGTCAACGTACTTAACTGCCCATGTTGACTACAATTAGAAATCTTTTAGATTGCACTCGACGATATACATGCATGCAGGAAGTAACATTATGAATATCACGGACAAAGAAAGAGGACAAAATATACAGTTCCTCATTCTACCCTCAACAAAAGAACATCCCTTCACTGCTATTATGTAAAAATGTGTAGAACAGGTGAATATGCATGTGACACCTGTTCTACACATTTTTACATAATAGCAGGGAAGGGATCTTCCTTTGTCTACCTGAGGAACTGTATATTTTATGCGCACGCGGCATACTAGTACCTTGAGCATGTAAAGGCGCTATATAAATATAAATATGTATGTATGTACTAGATTTAGGAAAATCAAGGTTGACGCATTCTCGATCGCCGACTGAGACTTTAAAATGACGTCACACGTTGCAGTCAAAGCTGTCAACGTGCAAATCTAAAAGTCCCTAGTATGTAAACATAGAAAACAGTCATGCTATAACAATCTTCTCATCGTTAAAGAATACATCTTTCTTTTCGTCTCTTCTTTTTTGATTCGTTATCTTTATTTATTAACTGTTGATTTGATTTTACATTCGATGTGTCTCTTAACATTTTGAAATTAGAAAATGTAAAACATATCAAAACGTTTCGGTCACTGAACAATTAATGCTCTTTTATAAACACCAGCCGTAACAACCAAACATGAAAATCAGCTGGTGTTAAGGCTTTGACCTCTGAATATCGTCAACTTTCGATAGCTAGATTTTGCAAAATTGTCGTCTGCTGAACCGACCTTTGTGGCTGGTGTTAATATTTTACGTACACACGTCCTATTCACTAACACTAGCCCCTAGGAATTAAGCAAATGTTGATTTCTAGTTCGATGTTTATAGTATAAAGCTATTGATATCGGTATTGGGTTCTTAATTTCATCAACAAATTATCAGCACGATTTCATAGCTCTTGACTGCTCCAAACGCTAACATAATAACACCCAGCTTGAACATCACTCAATGTAGAGTGCTGGAACGATACCAGCTCCACAGGGATACAGAATATGTAATCTCGTGTGTGCACAGAGCATGACTGATGCATTTGTTCAATTCCAATAGGGTCAGTTTAACTCCAAATGTTTTGAGATCCACCCTCATATGAACCGAAACATCTTACAGCAGAACTATATTGTACTTTTCTACACCTCTTTGTAGCTTTTCAAGGACAATCTAATCTTCGTATTTAGTTTGGGAGAAAACATGGAAGGAAGAAACATAGAAAAGAAAGTTTTATAAGAATCTGACCAAATATGAAAAGTATGAATGGTTAGAATATAAAAATCCCTCTATTTATCCGATTCTCTATTGACAGTTTGGATTGTGGACTGTGACTTAGACATCTCCAACTTTCCCGTTTGGTGTGATAAGAAATATCATTAGGCTTAAAGGTACTATGTCCCTTTTGCGGCCAACCTCAAATGCTGTAGAACTTTGCAGGAATTATGAATATGTCATGTATGTCCTATCTGTGAAATTTAAACGTTAGCAGTGTCCTCATATTCAAATTATGCAAGGAAACCCGTTTACTTGCTAGACTTCACTGTCAGACACTATTGAGTGACTGACTGGCTTTTCATTCTTCTTTGGTAATAGCATACATGAAAAAAAGTTGTAAAGGGTACATGAGCATTTGTCTACATCAATAACCCACTTCTTGTGATGGCCAAGATTAAACTGATTGAATCTTTGCGCAGCATAAAACGTATGACCATTCGGTACAATTGTCTGAAATTCAAGACTATTACTTTTTGGTTCTATAGCCCTAAAGTCGATTTGACAACTAATAGTCGTTATTTTCCCACTTGAAGACATTTTCAAGCCCCACCTTTTTTAGGGATGTTCTAAATTAGTATTATCTTTCAAATGCAGTTGGAATTTAACTTTTTCATTTTTTGGGCCTGCAAATGGGACATAGTACCTTTAATATCTGTTTTCTTCTAGAAAGCTCCTTCTTCCTTGGGGCAATACTCAAAATATATTATTAAATCATATTATTGAAGTTCCTCTAAAATGTAAATACCCTACAGAAAATTACATTTAAGTCATTTTGTGTGTCGAAACAAATAAGAGAGTGATGTCCGCCACTACACTGATCACATCGACGTAACAGAATTAATCAATTTGAATTCCCTAAAGAATATTAATTATAACTTTTTGAAAATTCATAATTTTCTTAATGCTCGTTCGATTTCCTTCAAACTTTCGCTAATTTTCTCGTGTAATTATTTTGCTCTCTTTTAAAACTAATTTGCTATAAACTTTGAATAAATTTGTTTAAAAGCAGTGTTTGTTATACTTACATTACTTGAGATTTACGCATACTGCCATCTGCTGCTCACAATGTCCGTATACATCGACAGCCATGTCCCGCAATGCTTATTAAACTGGTGACTCACACCTGATGGTGCTTGTGAACAGGGAAATGAACTCGTATCATGTACACCTTCACTGAAAGAAAGAGCACTTTTATATACATTTCATTAATTATAGCGATGTTGGTAAAATACAGTGCATTTATTATTGATGATTAACGGTGTTGATATGTTTTATTTCATACAGCCTTGTGGCTTAGTGGACAGCCAACCAGCGCTGGCTCCGGAGGTGGCAACATTGACTGTGTTTACTATGTCCCAAATTCCGGAGGCTTGACAGATGATACATGCAATAATCAATACTTTTCTCTATGCGAAGGTGAATTTATTTATTTATTTTTTAAATTGTATACAGAACAGGAAGTTACATACATAGTATTATTTGGTCATTTCATTATTACTCCTTTTCATTCTCAAACTTATTTTTCTTTAAAAAAAAATGTACTGTATCACTTTGCTGACTCTTTAACTTCTCTTCCTTCATTTTCTCGTCTTATTCCTTACTTATCTCTTTTTTTAAATGTCTATATCGTCTTCTGATCTTGCATTAAACCATTTCTAATCATCTTCTATATTTGTGATTCCCTTATTTAGCTTTTTTTTAAATGTTATTCTTCAAATATTAAACAGTGATGGGTAGACGAGTTTATATAAATGAACTTTGATTTTAACCATAAACTCTGTTTTTAACACGTGAATGGAGGTAGGTACGGGTGATTGGCGGAACCGTTTTCGGTTCGTACATGACACATCTAGCCTGATACAAGAACGATTGAGTATTTAGTTTTCGTTAAAGGTAAAGGCCAGCTCTTATTACCAACCATGTGAAAGAAGATGTTTTGGCTAATACGTGATCAAACAAATTTTACCGCGAAACCGCCTACTATTTGACATATTTGGTAAATTATTATATCTATTTGGACCTGATAGATATATCGCACGTGTCGCACACGTGTGGGGGGGGGGGGTAGTCCCATATCCATCTTTATGTGTACAGTGCTTGTAGCTTTATCAAGACTGGGCCAAATTTGTTATCATTTTGATGATTCCAGAACCATGCAGTACACACCAATAGTTATGTGCTAGTTGATCAACTTTTTCTGACAATTCCACAACGTTTTTTTTACAATGCAATCACAGGACCATAACTGGTCTTTATCTTTAAAGATATATCTTTAAAGATTTATCTTTAAAGACATAGACCGGCAGGGGTAAAATTGCGGTTCAAGGGTTTTTTGTGCAAAATATCTATTCAATATGGTTTAAATATTGCCTTCAGAGGTTTGCAGCCAACATCAAATTCTGTAGAACTTTGCAGGAATTATTAATATGTCATGTTTGTCCTATCTGTGAAATTTAAACGCAAGCAGTGTCCGAGTATTCAAATTGTGCAAGGAAACCCGTTTATTTTCTAGACTTCTCTGTCAGACACTATTGAGTCACTGACTGACATCTTTTTTTCATTGGAAATAAAATACATAAAATGAGCTGTAACATTTACACGAGCATTTGTCTACACCAATAACCCACTACTTGTAATGGCCAAAATTAAACTGTTTGAATCTTTGTGCAGCACAAAATGTACGACAATTATTTACCAGGGTCTGAAAATTAGACTATAACATAAGTGATTGCAATCACTTATGTCGATTCGACAACTAATGGTCGTTATTTTCCCACAAAAACACATTTTCAAACCTTTTCGTTTTGATGGAAGTTCTAAATAAGTATTGTCTTTCAAATGCCGTTGGAAATTAACCTTTTCATTGTGTTGACCTGCGAATGTTACCGAGTCACTTTAAGCCTCTACTTAAAGGCTTCTAGCTCAAAGTTCACCTTACACTGACCTTTAACGGGATCTTTAGCGAGAAATTTCAACATCGGTGACAGACGGAAAGATTCCGTGAAAAGTCCCGTGAAATATGTCGATAAGGGAGAATTTTCTTGATTCGTTGTAAAAAAATTCGCGGGATAATTTATGACAGACAGCGAATTATCTAGAACACTATTTTCTCGATAATTGGCCTCTGTCTCACACAGTCAAATAATTGGGCTTTTTTCATGCGCGTCTAATGAAAGGTCACAAAAGATGTACATGAACGTAATATTGGGTGCGCGCAGTGAATACGCACACTTGTTTTAGATTCGTGAATTGTCATTCACAAATGGATGCCATGTTTAAACGATATATTTTGTCAAAATAATATATTGTGAATTTTGGGGATCACGGTAATTTATCGTTACTCGGTAATCTCAATAAGGTAAATTTTAGTCCCCTGGAGTTGCTGGTGCAGTCTCGACATCAATTTGGGCAATAGTTTTCATCGTGTCGCATAAAGCAGTCAATATGTGTATTGCTTTAAAGCCTTATTCGTTTTACAAGCATTAACTTCAGTTCCATTTTTCCAATACAGTTGAGTCTATAACTCCAAACCCGACCATTGCGACTCCCCAACAGACTACCACACAAGACCCGACAACTCAGACTCTTCAACAGACTACCGCCCAAGACCCGATAACTCAAACTCCTCAACAGACTACCACACAAGACCCGACAACTCTGACTCTTCAACAGACTACCGCCCAAGACCCGATAACTCAAACTCCTCAACAGATTACCGCCCAAGATTCGACAACTCAGACTCCTCAACAGACTACCGCCCAGGACCCGACAACTCAGACTTCTCAACAGACTACCACCCAAGATCCGACAACTCAGACTCCTCAACAAACTACCGCCCAAAACCCGACAACTCAGACTTCTCAACAGACTACCGCCCAAGACCCGACAACTCGGACTCCTCAACAAACTACCGCCCAAGACCCGACAACTCAGACTTCTCAACAGACTACCGCCCAAGACCCGACAACTCAGACTCCTGCACAAACTACCGCCCAAGACCCGACAACTCAGACTCCTCAACAGACTACTGCCCAAGACCCGACAACTCAGACTACTGCACAAACTACCGCCCAACACCCGACAACTCAGACTCCTGCACAAACTACCGCCCAAGACCCGACAACTCAGACTTCTGCACAAACTACCAGCCAAGTATCGATCACTCAGACCGAAGCACAAGCTACCAACCATGTCTCGACCACGCAGAGTCCGGCCACGGATACCAATCAGGTAATAACACTAGGGAAATAGAACTCAAGGATTGTTCATACCAAGTTAAGCCCCCGTCGAATGTAAACCCTTACGATATGCATCGATATCGTACTTGCTTGCTTTTTTACTTTCAATTGTTTCGCGTCTCTAAAAGCGTTTAAATTTGAGGACTCGGGTAATCAGGCGGTTTTTTAAGTGTTAACGATTGGAATTTAACAGTGCGTAACAAAGATCGTGCTCGTAATCATTTAGCTCTGTGTTATACGCTCAGAAAATTATAGCGTGGTATAATTTAAAGAGAGTGTAGCTTGCCATATATTGGTTAACGCCATATATGACTTCTTTTGAACAACTGCACGGTAGTCAGTGACTTTATAATCTCTACATGGTCAGCGCTCGCTACCGTCGGCAAAACAGGCCGAAGTTCTCCTCACGCTTCGGTTTCGCGTATGTTGCACGCACCTGATTCCTGCGGTCGCGTCGCCCGTAGTCGCATTTTACCCAATTGGCCCCGAGGTAGGCCACGGGAAAGACGCGTAGTCTCGTCATGCTACACCCCCTTTAAATCATCATGAAGAAACAAAAAAGCCGCCGTTTACCGCTGCGTATCTGAACAAAGTTTGACACGCTAATTTCGGATAGGCCACAGTTATATTCACTGCCCTTTCTATATACATGTAATATCCGAGACCAATACGGACACTAATAATAGTTGTCCTCAATGATTAAAAACGGCCAGTTAAGTTGTCCTTTAAACGTCGATTGCTTCTTTCGCCTCTCCGCGGTCGCTCGTTTGCTACTTTTTCTTCTTCCAGGAACCTATATTATACAAGCCCTGCTGTTTTTTTAGGTTCCTCACATTCTACTGTATTTATTATATGTATTGAGAATCATTGACATGTGCTCATTTATACTACAATTGTAATATATAATTTGTTATTTTATATGTATGTTTATATTTCCTTTAAAATGTGGAACATTAAACTTGAACTTACACTTGAAATACAAGTACATATGCGTCGATTCACGATTAAAAGCGCCCCCACCGGCAATTCGCATCAGGCCAAACTTTCAGCTGGTGGCGTGACTACATTAACTCTTATCCTGCCACGGGGCTAATCCCCCCCAGTGCCAGATTTATAACGAGATAATCGGATTAACGCGGTGGTACTAACAATAGCGCGTGCAAAACACTAGGCACAGTCCAATGGGCATGAACAATAACTGCTATTACGAATGCGTGCTAGCATGCAAGAAGCAGAGTAACAATAGTGTGCATGCAGCCTTATGGCAGACTATGAGTTAAACCAGTTTGCCCTTTTCTCGCCATTATATCAAAACACATGGTCATTTTTTTTAGGGGGTGGGGGGGGGCGCCAACAAGTGACGTAAATGACCATATTGTTGTCATTGGGGTCAATTTGACCATTTTTTTCCAGCACCAGGATTTTTATGGCATAAAATAGGCCCAAAAAATGACCATGATGGTCACATTGGTCAACATGTCTCGTGTTGGGCCAAACATACAAATATTTTTGGAATAAGAGCAAAATTTACTCTTTTTATGCAATTTAAATTTAAACCTTCCCCACCAAAACAAAACCGATTGCATCTCCTCATCTCCAATGGTGTATAACAAATCCACAGCCGATATTTTTGTCGACTTTTCCTCACTTTTTATGTACGTGTGAACCCGCCTTGTGCTGCACAAAGCAATGGCCAAAAAGGGTGGAAAACGATCACTTTCTTGCGCATAATTGGGCTTTTAACAGCGACAGCGTTTTAATTTTATTTGTTTATCTTTCATTCAGGATTTCGCTACTACCGTCGCTGATGAAGAATCTTGTGAGACTTCTAGTACTGGAGGTGGGTTTATTTTATTATCTTATATCATTTATCTAATTTCCAGGCAATGTTATACAAAAACGTACAGAAACAAAGGACGCATCAATTTAAAAAAAGAACACCGACTAGTGCCCGTGAATAGCTCAGAGGGAATAATCATAGTATTTTTGAGAGATACGAGGTAAATGATGATATTACTTTGCAAAAAAGGGTCTGTTCTCTAAAAGAAATGTTTCTATTTGTATTTTCTAATTACATGCATATTGTTTTATGTTGGATAATTAATTTTTTTCTCCAGAACAAATATTTATGAACTTTTTAAGTCGACAAATTTTGTTGAAGAGATGCTCTAAAATGTACAATATTTTTGTTGACACTTTTCCTTTTGATAAGGGTCATCATTATCATTGGGTTTAGTTTTATAGATACTACTATTGTTATTATCATCATCATTACAATAATATTCTCATTTTTCTTATTCCTCATCACCATCATATTTACCGACGATTCTCGAATGCAGTAACGGGCGTTACCCGAGCATGTCAACCAAGCAAACACCATTTGAAATCAAGCGTCTTCAGCCGAGTCATGGACAACGAGGGGCGCAATCTGATTGGCTACTGTCTTACTGATCACGTGATGGAGACTGTGCAAATGGTTAGTCTGATACGGTGCACCGTGATGTGCAATGGCATCGCAGGGTGCAAGTCGTTCAATTACAAAGGTGGTGTTTGCGAGCTGAATGATGAAAGCAAAACGAGTGTAGGTTCTAGATACTTAGCTCAGTCTGATGGGTGCACATATTATGAACTAGCTTGACTTTAGAAGGTCATCAGAAAGATCTTGGCAATTTAACACAAAACTTTGCGATCAATTTAGCAAATTTCAAACAACGATTCGTATAGGTCAACCTTTGGAACAATTTGTGCAAGCAATGTAGACATTGTACCTTTGTATTGCTTTCCTCCATTCATATGCAAGTAATCATATTTTATTCTTAAATGAAACGCCATTGATGTTGTGTTGTTATTATGTTTTATAATCTGTCTAATTTAGTACATTTCTTTGTAACACACATGTACCAGTGAACGATGAATTTCCATTTGTTATGGACAATAAATCAATTCCATTTAATTCAATTCAATGTGGCATGCAACGACGATCTCGATTGTCAGTTTGCAATTGATACGAGCATTTTGTTTACAGGGTCCAGTGATTACAATGAAGGGGAAATTGTACCAATCATTTAATATCATCTTAGTATATTTAGCAGAAAACAACAAACCGGACTAATGAGACTCTTACATGTAAGTAAAAAGGTTGGTGTATGGATTAAAAGTCAATGTTCTATCACATTCATTGACTGTCAGATTACTTATAAACCTACATCGTTGAAATAATTACTAGTCGGAAAAACAAATTATCAGGGTTTTTCTTTCAAAAATAAGTATATACTAACATTAAGTTGCATTCAGCATTATAATGGCTTTTTTGTTAACACATTTATAATCGTATTATGTAGCTAAAGGACATTACAAATAGAAGTTCTAGCTTAATTATTTTGTGTTTTTAATATCACCTGACTGCGCATCAATAAGCAAATAACTACCGTTGGTGAAGGTAATGGGACAACAATCACTTCCGAGGCGATCTGGATGTAGCTATCTGTCCGAAGTGAAGCTGTGAAAAGATAGCGTATACATTCATATCGCCCAGGAAGTGATAGTTTGCCATCACCTAAAACCAAAAGGTGATTATTTGCTTTATATTCCACATCGGAAAGATTTCAATTCTTCAAAGGTCATCAATTAACAGCTAGCAAACACTATACGATACGTACAGTGCATGCAGTACTTACGTATGTACGTATACGCAACGTATACAATCTTTAGTGAAAGTGCATTGCACTGTGTAGATAGTACTGCTATCTGCACAGTGCAAAGAACTTTTCTTCTCCCTTCATTAATTGCGCGAACTATTTTTCATCACGTGATTTACTTTTGACCAATCGTAGCGCAAGATACTTTGTATGTGGAATATAATATTTTCTATCATTTTTTTACCGTGCAAAAGAGTTCACATCAAAAAAGTGATAACACGCGGCTGAAAGTAATAACGCACGACTGAGCTGCGTGTTCCGCATCTTTGGCGCGTACAAACTAAGGCGCCATGAAATGCAAGTAATTTCAAATGACAATACTTCTCACTCTTAGCTCGAGAGGGCAGCTGCGTGCTTCACTGATTTAATCGAAAGCACATAGTGGCCTCTTTGATTTAGCAACTGTCGGTATGTGGGTCAGGTTTGTTGCATATTTATCAACATTATACTGATATTGTAGACCAGTTTTGTACAACAAATAAGTCATGTTTTGAAGCTCGTGCATTATTAGTGATTTATGCACTGCCTTTATTTAAGTGACAGTGAGTAGGGTAATAAGCTCAACAAGCCTCATTCATTATCCGATTTTGACATATCCTGCGTACGATGTATATTCACTAATAATGCACTCGCAAACATCAATCAATTGAATGAGAATCTTGTATTCCTGTAAATACCTGTTAATATTATGAGATTCATAATTATTGATTAATCTTTATCGGCGTCTGTTTAACAAATTGATTACTCCTTTACTTAGCTTCAAGTCATTACAAAAAGTTCTACGAATTATGTATGTGAATGAGTTCATTCAAATATATATCCGCACTTGATTGGAGGCTTTATGAATCTCTCCTACGAATCCGTTAGGCTGAAAACGATATGTGCATGAACAGCCACAACAAGTGTTGATAGATTGTTAAATGAACTAATTCATTTACATCATTTGTATACATAACATAATACATTTTAAGAGCGTTTTCTATTATCATCGCTAACAAATAAATTTTAAGTTGAATAGGCTTAGTTAGTTTTGCTTTAGATTGTGACAATTCTTCAAAAGAGTCAAAAAGACGTACATAGAACTGCTCACAGAAATCACATGCACTAATACCAAGATGGCTGCTGTTTACATCGATGGCTTCAGTTGTACAATAGCCAGTCATTATGCAATACCACGTTATATTCTAAGTGAGGCAATGGATATATACTACTCTGACATTCCTATTGAAATCAAAACGGTGTCAAATCGGACAATGTCTAAAAGGAAAACTGCAGATTTTTGAGGGCTTGTTTTCATTTGTATATAATCAAATAAGAGTGATTTCAATCGTAGTTTGTGGATTCGCTGACAATTTTTAATGAGTTTATTAGCTGGTGTTTGTTGGGTTTCATTCTCCTTCTATTACACTTTATTCATTAAATAAAAATAGCAGTCGTATACTACGTAGTGTATCGTGTGTCTCTATTGTATATAGGCTGTCTTTAAATAAATGGTTTGTGTGCAGAATTTCTTTCTTTTTTATATCATCAGATTATATGAACAAAGATATCTTTCTTAGGTTGGTGGAAAATATAGAGAAAAGATCATATCAAGACAACGGATTTGCAGTGTGAAGTGGTAAAATATATTAAAATTCGCGTTCTTTAAAACTGACAAGCATTCTCAATGTAAATTTTCTTGGTCAAAAAGCACAAAGGAGAATTATTCGGGGGAAGTAATTAAGAGAGGAATGATAGAATAAGATAGAGAGCAGAGGACAAGGGGCAAGATGGTTGAGAGAGGAGGAGATAGAAAGAGAGACAGAAGAGAGAAAAAGAGGGGAAAGAAATGGAGGAAACGGAAAAGTATTTTAGTTTAGCTTAAAGGTAATACAAAGTTTTGGGAAATTTTGAAAATTGGGTGGATAGTGATTCTCTACAATTTTGATATATTTGGATGCCCCTGTGGATGTATTATAAGCACTAGAAAATTAAGCCCCTAAAACACTTCTGCTTTCGAGAAAAATAGAATATACCGGTGTTCCCGGTACATTTTGATAATTTCAAATAGCGCCTACGGCCGTACAATGGTAGCTGCGACCATGAAAATCTCAGAATATGTAGTTGTGATATATAATTTCCAAACAGGAATAGCTAATCGGTCGATTTTAGTCAAGAAACATTGTTTTATAGCTTAATTAATATCTTGACCTTGAGAAGGAGCTATACAACATAAAGAGTTTATTATTTACAATGTTATAACTTTAGACTCGATTTCAACCGCAACAACGATCACTGAATATTGTAGGATCGCATATGCTTCCAATATGTTAATTTGAACCAAATTCATGACCCCATACCAAAACTTTGTATTACCTTTAAAAAATGACAGAAAGAAATAGAAGAGAGTGGACGGAAAAAGATCAAAAAGGAAGAGAAGCTTTATTCACAGAAAGTGAGACAACAGAAAAGAATGAGATGTGGAGGTGGTTCAGAAAAGAAGGAAATGATACAAGAGGAGATTAAGCAGAACAAATCAAAGGATGTGAAAATAACTGTTGGAGACAGCTATAAAACGGGGCTTCTGTTTCTTTCTTGGTAGCATCTCATTCATAATTTGATAATGATCACATCTGTATTGCGCTTAATATGTCATGTTTATTAGCCCTTTGTATTGTCATTATCATTACCCGGTCCTGTAAGTGCTAATCCGCTCATGATAGTACACCCTCCCCCTCCCCACTCAGTGTTATTTAGGGTACGCATATGCGTGTTCCCAGCACCCCCCCCCCCCCCCCCCCCCCCAATTCAGCATGAGTCCGGTGTGTAAAATCAACGGGCAGATTTTTTTTTCTTTGTTACGAGCCGGAGATTTTGGGAACACGTATGCGGTCCCTCCGTTCCCGGAGTGGGGGCCGAGTTGTGCACACATCACGCTTCCCGGGTAAAATTCCTGCCACATCCCGATCGAATCACATTAATGTTCGCTCACTGGGTATACATTTAAGAGATGGGTGGACAGTGGGAAATGTAAAAAACAATGTCTTGCCAAAAGACATTAATAAAGGAGTTTACAGATACAATTTGCGCATGGGCAGATAAAGGTCATTTGAACCAAAAAGGTAAAACCCACCAGAGATGAATACTGGATATGCGCTTATGAAAGTTATGTAACATTATTAATTTATGCACCAACGGTACATTCTAAGATACGCAGGTGGAAGTATTCTTTTCAAGAGGGCAAACAAAAGGTACTCATGAAGCACATCTGGGACTTTGGCAGTTATTATTTTAAGATGCTCAAAGTGGAACTTCTCCATGTGTAAAAGATCGATGGATATTTGGGGTCATTTGTACCATGTGCTATCTGTAAACTCCCTTATTGACTCGAACCGGGAACCAATGTGATCCTCAGTCCGGTGACGTATCCACTGGACCACGACACCTTTGCATATATAACCTAACAATCATGATCTTTATCTCTCTCTCTCTCTGTACAAATTCTCACCAATCTCAGATGATCGGATAATCGTTTTCAATAGATGATTCAAAACCAATAAATCATCTAATGGCTGACATACTTGTCTTTCTCTCCCTCTCTACCTCTCTGGATATTTTATCCGATATATTTGTTTTATGACAGCTATCAATACTGTCGTCATGTACGTTATAACACTCCTCATGACGTTCTACATGCCTGTATAGTACCCCGCAAAGTGAAACATTCTAAAGCATCGTAATTACACTGTGTGCCCTTACTTGTTGTGACGATTTTATTGGCTAATATAGGGTACAATGATGCAGTGTTTAGTCTTGAAAGGGCGCCCTCTAGTCTCTATCCAATTTCGTATTGACAGAGATACGTGTGACACGCGCAATTTAATAGAAGCATATTTTGCTTTATTTTGAAGAAATGGATGGTTGAAAGTTTGAGCAAAATCTCATTGAAAATTTGAAAAAAGGGCCTGCACGAAAAACCTGTCCGACCTGAGTTCCGTGTGCGCCATTTTGTTGTTCTTTCATTTAATATTGAGTAGTCCATACAAATGTAAATGTTCATCTTGTACATTCTAGCTTCACGCAAATTATTGTTATTATTATCATTATTATTATTATCATCATTATTATCATTATTGTTATTATTTTTATTTCTTTGTTATGATTATTATTATTATTATTTGTGACTGGTACACTTTTATTGAACAAATCAATTCAAACAAATTATAATTCTGAAAAGGGAATCTGCCAAACTCGGGTAAACGCACTCTTTTTAATATGTTTCTTCCCAATATATTTTTGCTACCAAAACTATACATAAGCTTTATACTTTATCAGGAAAAAATAATTATTCTCGAGGTTACTGTTTCTGAATTTATTAGAATATAGGCTTTATTGTTCACATGCTGCCGATTGATATTCATATTGAATGGGTTGAATAAGATTTCAACCCAAGTTTTCGGAAACAACTTGGTCCTTAACTCATAGTCTGCCATAAGGCTGCATGCACGCTATTGTTAAGGTGCCATGTACACGCTAGCAAGCTATTGCTCCTCTGCTTCTAGCAAATGTAATAGCAGTTATTGTTCATGCTCATTGAACTGTGCCTAGTGTTTTGCACGCGCTATTCATAGAACCATCGCGTTAATCAGATTATCCCCAACACAACCTGGCATAGGGGGATTTGGGGCTTGGCACAATGGGGATTAGCACTGTGGCAGGATAAGAGTTAACCCGTTGATTGCTGTATTTTCTCACTCTCATAGACTCAATATAGGTGCTATCCGGGTCCAGTAGGCAATAGGTTAAACAAAACGGTAGTGATTCTTTCTCCAAGAGCTCTGAAAAGAAATGTTATGTATAGAAAGTCTAAAAAGTTTTGACCGGCGTGCTTTTGTTCGTCGTCAGAAATAAAAGCAAAATACAACCGTCCTATTTTAGGATTACGTATATGGTATTCCCGTAAAGTTCTACTCATTCGTAGCTGTTTCCACCATGCAAAACTATAACACATCTAACATTTGTGTATTGGAGAATGAACCTTTACCTTAAAAGCTCTACTACTAGTAACAGGGAATATGCGTCAAAAGAAAAATATAAAATGAATCGATTTTTGTAAAATATAAGTAAAAATGTAGGACAAAGAGATATATGCATAACTTAATGAGAGATATGCATGTACACAGATAAGGGGAGAGAGAGAGAGAGAGAAAGAGTTAATTGAAAAAGAGAAAGGGAGAATGAATTGTGGAAGTAAAACATAATGATCGATTTTGCAGATTAAATCTTGTTATTAAAATGGAGTGTGAAGTCGGTCATGACGTTCATAATAGCACTTTGCAATTTTAATAATAATAACATTAATAATAATAACAATATGTCAGACGGTCCGATCCAGCGGCCCGTTGATTGGTTGAGTACCGTATGCGTCGGCCAATAGGCCTGGTGCATTAGCCGAACCAGCGGTCGAATCCAGCGGCCTGGTGATTGGTCGATCACCGTGTGCGTCGACCAATAGGCATTGTGCGTTATTGTTCCAATTATCGATCGAATTATGGACCGCTCCGCCGGTCCTCCCGTAGAGTATAAAAGACCCTTGCTTACAGTAGTTTTTAATCACCTGACGAAGTATCGCAGTAGCATACGAAACGTCGTGATCTTTTAGATTCCTTATTGACCACATTGCGAGACAAACGAATATCACTAGCGATATTATTTTCGATACAATATGTCTTGTTTACCAAGGGTAGCCTCATCAGTATTAATACTGTTCTCCCTGAGGGCCCTGCGATCATATTAATCGACAGGATATATCAGGTGATATAGGTAATGGAGGGGAAAAATTAATTGCAATTATCGTATGTTCATGAATATCTAAAAGCCACAGGAAAACAATTAGTAAAACGTTCTTCGATTTATTATTATGATAATGAAACCAACTCGAAAAAAATGAGGCACTTTTTCAAATATCGCCATAGAGCCCCTTTTTACTTAAGAAAATGCTTCCTTTTGCTTCAGATAAAAGCCCCTTTTTTCTCGAATAGGAGACCGTTCCACATTCTTAAAAGAGACCATTAACTCCCATGATAAGTACCCCTTTATTTCTGAGGTGCTTCTTTTCACTTGTAATAAATGCCCTTTAATAAAATCTGATAGGTATCCCTTTTCTCACAACAAATGCCCTTTCCCTTGATAATAAAATACCCCTTGTCCATTCTCATAAGAGCCCCTTTTCCTTCTGATAAGTGCCCTGTTTACTTTTCACAATAAAATGTGCATTTAAAAGACTAAGACCATTCTAATTTATTCCCCCAAAACTCACTCGTTATGATCGCTCGCATTTATGGTTGATATACTTATATTTCTTACTAAAGGTCTTTTAAGTATGTCATGATTAGAATGTGCTTAAACCCCCATCAGGAATGTACTTCTTCCCCTTCTTTGTAAGTTGCAATTTTTCGAAGCCACTTCTATAGTATAAATCTTAGAAATTGTGCTCGCCTGCTTCAGTCCCTCGCACATAAATATCCAGATTATCACACCAACCTACAAAGTATTGTGCTCAAGTAGCATCTAGGACCGTGTAAAGAGGGAAACAAATGTCGAAATCATCCCTGGTGATGTATCAACAATGTAAGGGTATGAAGCAATGTCTAAACAAAATATATTTTCGCTTAGAGGTTTCCCTTTTTAGAGTTCCTTTTTCAAGAAATGTTCCTTTTTGTGTTAGTGCCCCCCCCCCCTTACACACACACACACACACACTTTGAAGACAATCTATCGCCCCCGTTATCACTAAACATTCAAAATTAAGTTATCTTAATAATATAAATGCGGGAAATTTGGTTAACCAAGCAACCCATTTCATCAGCTATCAAACATCATTTGAAACACAAGGTGTAGCGTGGGCAGAAGCGTTCAATCCATTCTTGTCTCATTAGAGTGATCACGTGACCTGTATTTTTTCGACTGACTTTTCATCATTTCAAAATCATTTTTTGTTAATGTATGTCACGTTGAATGCATTATGCAAGATTGTATACATCTATTTTCCCCACGACCTATACCAGTCAAGGGTTCGGATGAAGCGGGAAAAAATTACATGTGTATGTGTGGGAAAATTGGTTTTCTGTTTTCGTTATGATCGATGTCTGATTAGTCATTTTTATTGACTTCATATTCATCCAATTAACTAGAAAGGTTTCATCATTGATAATCTACTGCGATAGTGTTGTTGCATTGCTGAACGATGCATGAAAAGTGTGTCTGAATAAAATAGTCCCTGCATGCTGCTTTGCACTTTGAGATTAAACGTATGTGTCAATCGACAATTTCAAATTCATTCTCATAACTTAATTGCTTTATAGAATCGCTTACTCGCCAGAAACTGTGGCACGATTCTGGAAGCACCGTTCAGCAACACGATAGCTGGTAGGTAAGGGGTCTAAAGCGTTGTCAATGGAGGTATGCCTTTTTTTTTTATCTGACACACGTAAGGCGTTTTTTTAATGAGTTGTTATTTTCCCCAATTACCACCCCCCCCCCCCCTACCACCCTTTCCACACACACACACACACACACACACACATATCAGGTCACTTCAGCGATCAGTCAAACAATTGTTGTGACGGCTCAATATTCATCAACCAATCACAAGTTACACCGATATTAATATATTATAGATATAACAAGCGGAAAATAATTTTTCAAATGATTAGTTTAATTTATTAAAATGTATTATATACCTCACTTAAGAAATCCAGCCATCTGATTGGTCGAAATTGCATTCATAAACTTTAACTATTCCTGTAAAATTCCCGGTAAAATTCCAAACCCATGTAATAGTTCTAAAAAATAGTTCTAAAATCCCAGTAACCATGGTTACCGGGAAAATAGTTCAGTCTTGGTGAAATACCCATAGGTTGACATGTTACAAAATGGTCTGAGCGATCGAGGATACCGTACGTGTGCGATGAATTGGTCGGTAATGGTCGGTAATTTGTCGGTAATTTGTCGATGAATTGGTCGGTAATTTCAATACAATTGAATCTCGAACGATCTTACCGACAATTTTATCTTGCATTGTTGACATGAAGACGAAAATAAACTTCCAAAAACAACATCTGCCGATAGATCTTGATCTAAGTTCGTGCCAATGCATTGCAAAAGTAAAAGAAGGGCCCGTTTAATGGAGCTGCCGCGAAGTTTCCAGCACGCGAAGCCGTTTTCAATCCATGTTAATCTATATATTAGAGAAAACTGCTAGATTTGGTAATAGTGCGCGATGGCCGAGCGGTTTAAGGCGGTGATTTTAGTCACATCATCGTCGGTGCGCAATAGATCAAATCCCACCTTCGACGAAAGTTTTTTTTTATTTTTTAGTCTACTCTCAAAGATACACTCATTAAAAAAAAAACCGTGCAGATAAACTAGATAAAGGCCAAGGTGGTGTCATAAGTTGAGTTTTTTTTTTCGGCATATAAAAATATTAATGACTGCTTTAATATTCGAGAAATAGTTGTTTTTATACGCTCAAGGGAAGGTTAGAATTGTGCTATTGCCCGAGGCGTCAAAGCAGTCATTAATACTATAATATCATTCCAAGGTTTAGCAAGCAGCCTCGTAAATTGTCGATCATATTATAAATTAACTCGCTCATCATCATGATACAGCAACACTTAATATTAATGATATGAATACGGGCAATTTGTTCAGACAAGCACCGTATTTCAGTTAGCTACCAATAGTCACATGAAAGACAAGGTAGCTCGTGCAAGGAAGCGTTTGATTCGGTTTTCTCGTTTAACTGATAACGTGACCTGTGTCTCTTTCAACTGACGTTTCATTGTTTCAAGATCATTTTTTCATCGGGACTCGTGGAATAGTGGTTGTGTGACGATTGTCTCTCGCTTCTTGCTTACAATCGGATGTTTATTATCACGCCATCCAATGATGATATCTTTAATCATGGTACTCGTTTCTTTGGCCAGCGCTATTCAACCTACCGGTTAGTTTATCATTTTATCTCTCTCCCCTTCCTATCTCTCTCTCTCTCTCTCTTTCTATTGTCCACCTTTCTCCCATCTCTCTCTCTCTCTTTCTCTCTCTCTCTCTCTCTGTCCCTCCACTTCCCCTATCCCCTTCCCCCTTTTCTCTCCCCTTCCCTCTCTCTCTCTTCTGTCTGTTTATCTCTCTTTCTCTATTTTTGACATACGTTTTTGATGTGCACCATTATTTAACACTAAGTCCTGTTCCTTGTGATATTCTAATTATACCATTCATATTTTTATCAGTGAGGGCTTCATAATTACACCACGGCTTAAGCCAAACTAAAATAATAAAGCACTCCGCCTGAAAGGTACTATGTCCCATTTGCAGGCCCAAAAAAATGAAAAAGTTAAATTCCAACTGCATTTAAAAGATAATACTAATTTAGAACTTCCCTAAAAAAGGTGGGGCTTGAAAATGTCTTCAAGTGGGAAAATAACGACTATTAGTTGACAAATCGACTTTAGAGCTATAGAGCCCAAAAGTAATAGTCTTGATTTTCAGACAATTATACCGAATGGTCATACGTTTTATGCTGCGCAAAGATTCAATCAGTTTAATCTTGGCCATCACAAGAAGTGGGTTATTGATGTAGACAAATGCTCATGTACCCTTTACAACTCTGTTAATGTATGTTATTACCAAAGAAGACAAAAAGCCAGTCAGTCACTCAATAGTGTCTGACGGTGAAGTCTAGCAAGTAAACGGGTTTCCTTGCATAATTTGAATATGAGGACACTGCTAACGTTTAAATTTCACAGATAGGACATACATGACATATTCATAATTCCTGCAAAGTTCTACAGAATTTGAGGTTGGCTGCAAAAGGGACATAGTACCTTTAACATTCAATGAAATATAGTTCTAATGGTTTCTATTTTCTTCATCTGGTGGGAGTGTTCACAATTTAGATCAATGTCTTGCCAAATTACATTAGTACCGCAGCGGGACTCGAACCGCGAAACACTTGACCCACAGTCATATGACGTGTCCACTTGCCCACAATACAGACACAGAAACGATGTGAAAGTAACCAAATTGGGTTTAAACTTCTTATTTCATTCATTACATATGCGAATCACCGACCATTTTTAACATCAAATGAGAAAGCACAAGTAGAAGGTCTATATTGTTATTATAATATATATTTTTTCTTGTATAAAGGTGCGGCGTGCCCAACTGGATGGGACAGCGTAGGACCCGGATGTTACAAGTTTACTCCCAGTTCATCCATGCAAGACTTGATGGCATATTCAGAGGCTTCATCATCTTGCAACTCTATTGGTGGAAAACTTGTTGTTTTCAACAGCAACCATGAGATGCTAGAAGTCGGTAATTCAGATTACGTATCACAGCATTTGATGAACAAAGTGGGGAGCAACTATTTATTATGGGTTGGCTGTACGGATAAGGTCGTAGAGGGATCGTTCATCTGTGAAGACGGTACGCAGCTAGCCCTCAACAGTGGTAAGTTCACCAATCAGATAATAGGGACTTTTAGAATGAGTGGACGAAAACACGACGAACGCCGACTGATCATGCGTGTCAACGTACTTAACTGCCCATGTTGACTACAATTAGAAATCTTTTAGATTGCACTCGACGATATACATGCATGCAGGAAGTAACATTATGAATATCACGGACAAAGAAAGAGGACAAAATATACAGTTCCTCATTCTACCCTCAACAAAAGAACATCCCTTCACTGCTATTATGTAAAAATGTGTAGAACAGGTGAATATGCATGTGACACCTGTTCTACACATTTTTACATAATAGCAGGGAAGGGATCTTCCTTTGTCTACCTGAGGAACTGTATATTTTATGCGCACGCGGCATACTAGTACCTTGAGCATGTAAAGGCGCTATATAAATATAAATATGTATGTATGTACTAGATTTAGGAAAATCAAGGTTGACGCATTCTCGATCGCCGACTGAGACGTTAAAATGACGTCACACGTTGCAGTCAAAGCTGTCAACGTGCAAATCTAAAAGTCCCTAGTATGTAAACATAGAAAACAGTCATGCTATAACAATCTTCTCATCGTTAAAGAATACATCTTTCTTTTCGTCTCTTCTTTTTTGATTCGTTATCTTTATTTATTAACTGTTGATTTTATTTTACATTCGATGTGTCTCTTAACATTTTGAAATTAGAAAATGTAAAACATATCAAAACGTTTCGGTCACTGAACAATTAATGCTCTTTTATAAACACCAGCCGTAACAACCAAACATGAAAATCAGCTGGTGTTAAGGCTTTGACCTCTGAATATCGTCAACTTTCGATAGCTAGATTTTGCAAAATTGTCGTCTGCTGAACCGACCTTTGTGGCTGGTGTTAATATTTTACGTACACACGTCCTATTCACTAACACTAGCCCCTAGGAATTAAGCAAATGTTGATTTCTAGTTCGATGTTTATAGTATAAAGCTATTGATATCGGTATTGGGTTCTTAATTTCATCAACAAATTATCAGCACGATTTCATAGCTCTTGACTGCTCCAAACGCTAACATACTAACACCCAGCTTGAACATCACTCAATGTAGAGTGCTGGAACGATACCAGCTCCACAGGGATACAGAATATGTAATCTCGTGTGTGCACAGAGCATGACTAATGCATTTTTCAATTCCAATAGGGTCAGTTTAACTCCAAATGTTTTGAGATCCACTCTCATATGAACCGAAACATCTTATAGCAGAACTATATTGTACTTTTCTACACCTCTTTGTAGCTTTTCAAGGACAATCTAATCTTCGTATTTAGTTTGGGAGAAAACATGGAAGGAAGAAACATAGAAAAGAAAGTTTTATAAGAATCTGACCAAATATGAAAAGTATGAATGGTTAGAATATAAAAATCCCTCTATTTATCCGATTCTCTATTGACAGTTTGGATTGTGGACTGTGACTTAGTCACCTCCAACTCTCCCGTTTGGTGTGATAAGAAATATCATTAGGCTTAAAGGTACTATGTCCCTTTTGCGGCCAACCTCAAATGCTGTAGAACTTTGCAGGAATTATGAATATGTCATGTATGTCCTATCTGTGAAATGTAAACGTTAGCAGTGTCCTCATATTCAAATTATGCAAGGAAACCCGTTTACTTGCTAGACTTCACTGTCAGACACTATTGAGTGACTGACTGGCTTTTCATTCTTCTTTGGTAATAGCATACATGAAAAGAGTTGTAAAGGGTACATGAGCATTTGTCTACATCAATAACCCACTTCTTGTGATGGCCAAGATTAAACTGATTGAATCTTTGCGCAGCATGAAACGTATGACCATTCGGTACAATTGTCTGAAAATCAAGACTATTACTTTTGGGTTCTATAGCCCTAAAGTCGATTTGACAACTAATAGTCGTTATTTTCCCACTTGAAGACATTTTCAAGCCCCACCTTTTTTAGGGATGTTCTAAATTAGTATTATCTTTCAAATGCAGTTG
Source organism: Strongylocentrotus droebachiensis (assembly GCA_035222895.1). Classification (NCBI taxonomy): domain Eukaryota; kingdom Metazoa; phylum Echinodermata; class Echinoidea; order Camarodonta; family Strongylocentrotidae; genus Strongylocentrotus; species Strongylocentrotus droebachiensis. The sequence goes on along the minus strand of JAVYIG010009693.1, from coordinate 26,805 downwards.
GAATTTAACTTTTTCATTTTTTGGGCCTGCAAATGGGACATAGTACCTTTAATATCTGTTTTCTTCTAGAAAGCTCCTTCTTCCTTGGGGCAATACTCAAAATATATTATTAAATCATATTATTAAAGTTCCTCTAAAATGTAAATACCCTACAGAAAATTACATTTAAGTCATTTTGTGTGTCGAAACAAATAAGAGAGTGATGTCCGCCACTACACTGATCACATCGACGTAACAGAATTAATCAATTTGAATTCCCTTACGAATAGTAATTATAACTTAATGCTCGTTCGATTTCCTTCAAACTTTCGCTAATTTTCTCGTGTAATTATTTTGCTCTCTTTAAGGCTAATTTGCTATAAACTTTGAATAAATTTGTTTAAAAGCAGTGTTTGTTATACTTACATTACTTGAGATTTACGCATACTGCCATCTGCTGCTCACAATGTCCGTATACATCGACAGCCATGTCCCGCAATGCTTATTAAACTGGTGACTCACACCTGATGGTGCTTGTGAACAGGGAAATGAACTCGTATCATGTACACCTTCACTGAAAGAAAGAGCACTTTTATATACATTTCATTAATGATAGCGATGTTGGTAAAATACAGTGCATTTATTATTGATGATTAACGGTGTTGATATGTTTTATTTCATACAGCCTTGTGGCTTAGTGGACAGCCAACCAGCGCTGGCTCCGGAGGTGGCAACATTGACTGTGTTTACTATGTCCCAAATTCCGGAGGCTTGACAGATGATACATGCAATAATCAATACTTTTCTCTATGCGAAGGTGAATTTATTTATTTATTTTTTAAATTGTATACAGAACAGGAAGTTACATACATAGTATTATTTGGTCATTTCATTATTACTCCTTTTCCTTCTCAAACTTATTTTTCTTTTAAAAAAAATGTACTGTATCACTCTGCTGACTCTTTAACTTCTCTTCCTTCATTTTCTCCTCTTATTCCTTACTTATCTCTTTTTTTAAATGTCTATATCGTCTTCTGATCTTGCATTAAACCATTTCTAATCATCTTCTATATTTGTGATTCCCTTATTTAGCTTTTTTTTAAATGTTATTCTTCAAATATTAAACAGTGATGGGTAGACGAGTTTATATAAATGAACTTTGATTTTAACCATAAACTCTGTTTTTAACACGTGAATGGAGGTAGGTACGGGTGATTGGCGGAACCGTTTTCGGTTCGTACATGACACATCTAGCCTGATACAAGAACGATTGAGTATTTAGTTTTCGTTAAAGGTAAAGGCCAGCTCTTATTACCAACCATGTGAAAGAAGATGTTTTGGCTAATACGTGATCAAACAAATTTTACCGCGAAACCGCCTACTAATTGACATATTTGGTAAATTATTATATCTATTTGGACCTGATAGATATATCGCACGTGTCGCACACGTGTGGGGGGTAGTCCCATATCCATCTTTATGTGTACAGTGCTTGTAGCTTTATCAAGACTGGGCCAAATTTGTTATCATTTTGATGATTCCAGAACCATGCAGTACACACCAATACTTATGTGCTAGATGATCAACTTTTTCTGACAATTCCACAACGTTTTTTTTACAATGCAATCACAGGACCATAACTGGTCTTTATCTTTAAAGATATATCTTTAAAGATTTATCTTTAAAGACATAGACCGGCAGGGGTAAAATTGCGGTTCAAGGGTTTTGTGTGCAAAATATCTATTCAATATGGTTTAAATATTGCCTTCAGAGGTTTGCAGCCAACATCAAATTCTGTAGAACTTTGCAGGAATTATTAATATGTCATGTTTGTCCTATCTGTAAAATTTAAACGCAAGCAGTGTCCGAGTATTCAAATTGTGCAAGGAAACCCGTTTACTTTCTAGACTTCTCTGTCAGACACTATTGAGTCACTGACTGACATCTTTTTTTCATTGGAAATAAAATACATAAAATGAGCTGTAACATTTACACGAGCATTTGTCTTCACCAATAACCCACTACTTGTAATGGCCAAAATTAAACTGTTTGAATCTTTGTGCAGCACAAAATGTACGACAATTATTTACCAGGGTCTGAAAAATTAGACTATAACATAAGTGATTGCAATCACTTATGTCGATTCGACAACTAATGGTCGTTATTTTGCCACAAAAACACATTTTCAAACCTTTTCGTTTTGATGGAAGTTCTAAATAAGTATTGTCTTTCAAATGCCGTTGGAAATTAACCTTTTCATTGTGTTGACCTGCGAATGTTACCGAGTCTCTTTAAGCCTCTACTTAAAGGCTTCTAGCTCAAAGTTCACCTTACACTGACCTTTAACGGGATCTTTAGCGAGAAATTTCAACATCGGTGACAGACGGAAAGATTCCGTGAAAAGTCCCGTGAAATATGTCGATAAGGGAGAATTTTCTTGATTCGTTGTAAAAAAATTCGCGGGATAATTTATGACAGACAGCGAATTATCTAGAACACTATTTTCTCGATAATTGGCCTCTGTCTCACACAGTCAAATAATTGGGCTTTTTTCATGCGCGTCTAATGAAAGGTCACAAAAGATGTACATGAACGTAATATTGGGTCCGCGCAGTGAATACGCACACTTGTTTTAGATTCGTGAATTGTCATTCACAAATGGATGCCATGTTTAAACGATATATTTTGTCAAAATAATATATTGTGAATTTTGGGGATCACGGTAATTTATCGCTACTCGGTAATCTCAATAAAGTAAATTTTAGTCCCCTGGAGTTGCTGGTGCAGTCTCGACATCAATTTGGGCAATAGTTTTCATCGTGTCGCATAAAGCAGTCAATATGTGTATTGCTTTAAAGCCTTATTCGTTTTACAAGCATTAACTTCAGTTCCATTTTTTCAATACAGTTGAGTCTATAGCTCCAAACCCGACCATTGCGACTCCCCAACAGACTACCACACAAGACCCGACAACTCAGACTCTTCAACAGACTACCGCCCAAGACCCGATAACTCAAACTCCTCAACAGACTACCACACAAGACCCGACAACTCTGACTCTTCAACAGACTACCGCCCAAGACCCGATAACTCAAACTCCTCAACAGACTACCGCCCAAGATTCGACAACTCAGACTCCTCAACAGACTACCGCCCAGGACCCGACAACTCAGACTTCTCAACAGACTACCGCCCAAGATCCGACAACTCAGACTCCTCAACAAACTACCGCCCAAGACCAGACAACTCAGACTTCTCAACAGACTACCGCCCAAGACCCGACAACTCGGACTCCTCAACAAACTACCGCCCAAGACCCGACAACTCAGACTTCTCAACAGACTACCGCCCAAGACCCGACAACTCAGACTCCTGCACAAACTACCGCCCAAGACCCGACAACTCAGACTCCTCAACAGACTACTGCCCAAGACCCGACAACTCAGACTACTGCACAAACTACCGCCCAACACCCGACAACTCAGACTCCTGCACAAACTACCGCCCAAGACCCGACAACTCAGACTTCTGCACAAACTACCAGCCAAGTATCGATCACTCAGACCGAAGCACAAGCTACCAACCATGTCTCGACCACGCAGAGTCCGGCCACGGATACCAATCAGGTAATAACACTAGGGAAATAGAACTCAAGGATTGTTCATACCAAGTTAAGCCCCCGTCGAATGTAAACCCTTACGATATGCATCGATATCGTACTTGCTTGCTTTTTTACTTTCAATTGTTTCGCGTCTCTAAAAGCGTTTAAATTTGAGGACTCGGGTAATCAGGCGGTTTTTTAAGTGTAATGGAGCTCTCACACTCTGCCGTGTAGGCCTACCGTCCACCTGCCGGGCTATTAAAAAACAACAGAGTCCAGAACGTTGGGTTTTGAGCGAACTTGTCCCCGGCCGCAAAAAAAAAAATTCATAAAATTAATCTTTTCACCGTTTCGTTGCCATCTTCTGACCGTTCTCACCGGGCGCATACCGGGTATTGAACGTGCTTCTACTGTCTTCACCGCCCAGATTGACTTTTGTTGAAAATTTTGGCCGTTTCCATACCGGGTCCATACCGGGTCTCGAACGTGTGCACCGGGTTTGTAGCAGCCACCTACCAGTCACTTAGCGTCCCCTCACCGCTCGGAGCGTCCTGTGAGCGAGTCCCCAGACTGCTGACGTCATGACACGACTGCCATAAATACCCCGATTTTTTTGCCCGTTCATCACCGTTCTGTAACGGGTTATGAGCGTGTTGTGAACGTGTTCATACAGTGTGACCGTTTTCATAACGTATTCATACCGTCTTCATACCGTTCAACACCGTCCTCTTGCCGCTTACTTGCGGCCGGTGCCACCCGGCCAAAGTTTTGAACATGCCCAAAACTTTCGCCGGGTCCCACCGGGTGTAAATAAGCGCCAACGCCCTATTAACGTGTTGCCCGCTTTGATAACGAACCACCGTGTGCCCTCGCCGTTCTCCACCGTCCGCAGACATTTTCGCGCACGGTGGCACACGGTAGGCCTACACGGCAGAGTGTGAGAGTCACTTTAACGATTGGAAATTAACAGTGCGTAACAAAGATCGTGCTCGTAATCATTTAGCTCTGTGTTATACGCTCAGAAAATTATAGCGTGGTATAATTTAAAGGGAGTGTAGCTTGCCATATATTGGTTAACGCCATATATGACTTCTTTTGAACAACTGCACGGTAGTCAGTGACTTTATAATCTCTACATGGTCAGCGCTCGCTACCGTCGGCAAAACAGGCCGAAGTTCTCCTCACGCTTCGGTTTCGCGTATGTTGCACGCACCTGATTCCTGCGGTCGCGTCGCCCGTAGTCGCATTTTACCCAATTGGCCCCGAGGTAGGCCACGGGAAAGACGCGTAGTCTCGTCATGCTACACCCCCTTTAAATCATCATGAAGAAACAAAAAAGCCGCCGTTTACCGCTGCGTATCTGAACAAAGTTTGACACGCTAATTTCGGATAGGCCACAGTTATATTCACTACCCTTTCTATATACATGTAATATCCGAGACCAATACGGACACTAATAATAGTTGTCCTCAATGATTAAAAAGGGCCAGTTAAGTTGTCCTTTAAACGTCGATTGCTTCTTTCGCCTCTCCGCGGTCGCTCGTTTGCTACTTTTTCTTCTTCCAGGAACCTATATTATACAAGCCCTGCTGTTTTTTTAGGTTCCTCACATTCTACTGTATTTATTATATGTATTGAGAATCATTGACATGTGCTCATTTATACTACAATTGTAATATATAATTTGTTATTTTATATGTATGTTTATATTTCCTTTAAAATGTGGAACATTAAACTTGAACTTACACTTGAAATACAAGTACATATGCATCGATTCACGATTAAAAGCGCCCCCACCGGCAATTCGCATCAGGCCAAACTTTCAGCTGGTGGCGTGACTACATTAAACCAGTTTGCCCTTTTCTCGCCATTATATCAAAACACATGGTCATTTGTTTTAGGGGGTGGGAGGGGGGGCGCCAACAAGTGACGTAAATGACCATATTGTTGTCATTGGGGTCAATTTGACCACTTTTTTTTCCAGCACCAGGATTTTTATGGCATAAAATAGGCCCAAAAAATGACCATGATGGTCACATTGGTCAACATGTCTCGTGTTGGGCCAAACATACAAATATTTTTGGAATAAGAGCAAAATTTACTCTTTTTATGCAATTTAAATTTAAACCTTCCCCACCAAAACAAAACCGATTGCATCTCCTCATCTCCAATGGTGTATAACAATTCCACAGCCGATATTTTTGTCGACTTTTCCTCACTTTTTATGTACGTGTGAACCCGCCTTGTGCTGAACAAAGCAATGGCCAAAAAGGGTGGAAAACGATCACTTTCTTGCGCATAATTGGGCTTTTAACAGCGACAGCGTTTTAATTTTATTTGTTTATCTTTCATTCAGGATTTTGCTACTACCGTCGCTGATGAAGAATCTTGTGAGACTTCTAGTACTGGAGGTGAGTTTATTTTATTATCTTATATCATTTATCTAATTTCCAGGCAATGTTATACAAAAACGTACAGAAACAAAGGACGCATCAATTTAAAAAAAGAACACCGACTAGTGCCCGTGAATAGCTCAGAGGGAATAATCATAGTATTTTTGAGAGATACGAGGTAAATGATGATATTACTTTGCAAAAAAGGGTCTGTTCTCTAAAAGAAATGTTTCTATTTGTATTTTCTAATTACATGCATATTGTTTTATGTTGGATAATTAATTTTTTTCTACAGAACAAATATTTATGAACTTTTTAGTCGACAAATTTTGTTGAAGAGATGCTCTAAAATGTACAATATTTTTGTTGACACTTTTCCTTTTGATAAGGGTCATCATTATCATTGGGTTTAGTTTTATAGATACTACTATTGTTATTATCATCATCATTACAATAATATTCTCATTTTTCTTATTCCTCATCACCATCATATTTACCGACGATTCTCGAATGCAGTAACGGGCGTTACCCGAGCATGTCAACCAAGCAAACACCATTTGAAATCAAGCGTCTTCAGCCGAGTCATGGACAACGAGGGGCGCAATCTGATTGGCTACTGTCTCACTGATCACGTGATGGAGACTGTGCAAATGGTTAGTCTGATACGGTGCACCGTGATGTGCAATGGCATCGCAGGGTGCAAGTCGTTCAATTACAAAGGTGGTGTTTGCGAGCTGAATGATGAAAGCAAAACGAGTGTAGGTTCTAGATACTTAGCTCAGTCTGATGGGTGCACATATTATGAACTAGCTTGACTTTAGAAGGTCATCAGAAAGATCTTGGCAATTTAACACAAAACTTTGCGATCAATTTAGCAAATTTCAAACAACGATTCGTATAGGTCAACCTTTGGAACAATTTGTGCAAGCAATGTAGACATTGTACCTTTGTATTGCTTTCCTCCATTCATATGCAAGTAATCATATTTTATTCTTAAATGAAACGCCATTGATGTTGTGTTGTTATTATGTTTTATAATCTGTCTAATTTAGTACATTTCTTTGTAACACACATGTACCAGTGAACGATGAATTTCCATTTGTTATGGACAATAAATCAATTCCATTTAATTCAATTCAATGTGGCATGCAACGACGATCTCGATTGTCAGTTTGCAATTGATACGAGCGTTTTGTTTACAGGGTCCAGTGATTACAATGAAGGGGAAATTGTACCAATCATTTAATATCATCTTAGTATATTTAGCAGAAAACAACAAACCGGACTAATGAGACTCTTACATGTAAGTAAACAGGTTGGTGTATGGATTAAAAGTCAATGTTCTATCACATTCATTGACTGTCAGATTACTTATAAACCTACATCGTTGAAATAATTACTAGTCGGAAAAACAAATTATCAAGGTTTTTCTTTCAAAAATAAGTATATACTAACATTAAGTTGCATTCAGCATTATAATGGCTTTTTTGTTAACACATTTATAATCGTATCATGTAGCTAAAGGACATTACAAATAGAAGTTCTAGCTTAATTATTTTGTGTTTTTAATATCACCTGACTGCGCATCAATAAGCAAATAACTACCGTTGGTGAAGGTAATGGGACAACAATCACTTCCGAGGCGATCTGGATGTAGCTATCTGTCCGAAGTGAAGCTGTGAAAAGATAGCGTATACATTCATATCGCCCAGGAAGTGATAGTTTGCCATCACCTAAAACCAAAAGGTGATTATTTGCTTTATATTCCACATCGGAAAGATTTCAATTCTTCAAAGGTCATCAATTAACAGCTAGCAAACACTGTACGATACATACAGTGCATGCAGTACTTACGTATGTACGTATACGCAACGTATACAATCTTTAGTGAAAGTGCGTTGCACTGTGTAGATAGTACTGCTATCTGCACAGTGCAAAGAACTTTTCTTCTCCCATCATTAATTGGGCGAACTATCTTTCATCACGTGATTTACTTTTGACCAATCGTAGCGCAAGATACTTTGTATGTGGAATATAATATTTTCTATCATTTTTTTACCGTGCAAAAGAGTTCACATCAAAAAAGTGATAACACGCGGCTGAAAGTAATAACGCACGACTGAGCTGCGTGTTCCGCATCTTTGGCGCGTACAAATTAAGGCGCCATGAAATGCGAGTAATTTCAAATGACAATACTTCTCACTCTTAGCTCGAGAGGGCAGCTGCGTGCTTTACTGATTTAATCGAAAGCACATAGTGGCATCTTTTATTTAGCAACTGTCGGTATATGGGTCAGGTTTGTTGCGTATTTATCAACATTTTACTGATATTGTAGACCAGTTTTGTACAACAAATAAGTCATGATTTGAAGCTCGTGCATTATTAGTGATGCATGCACTGCCTTTATTTAAGTGACAGTGAGTAGGGTAATAAGCTCAACAACCCTCATTCATTATCCGATTTTGACATATCCTGCGTACAATGTATATTCATTAATAATGCACTCGCAAACATCAATCATTTTAATGAAAATCTTGTATTCCTGTAAATACCTGTTAATATTATGAGATTCATAATTATTGATTAATCTTTATCGGCGTCTTTTTAACAAATTGATTGCTCCTTTACTTAGCTACAAGTCATTACAAACAGTTCTACGAATTATGTATGTGAATGAGTTCATTAAAATATATATCCGCACTTGATTGGAGGCTTTATGAATCTCTCCTACGAATCCGTTAGGCTGAAAACGATATGTGCATGAACAGCCACAACAAGTGCTGATAGATTTTTAAATGAACTCATTCATTTACATCATTTGTATACATAACATAATAAATTTTAAGAGCGTTTTCTATTATCATCGCTAACAAATAAATGTTAAGTTGAATAGGCTTAGTTAGTTTTGCTTTAGATTTTGACAATTCTTCAAAAGAGTCAAAAAGACGTACATAGAACTGCTCACAGAAATCACATGCACTAAGTACCAAGATGGCTGCTGTTTACATCGATGACTTCAGTTGTACAATAGCCAGTCATTATGCAACACCACGTTATATTCTAAGTGAGGCAATGGATATGTACTACTCTGACATTCCTATTGAAATCAAAACGGTGTCAAATCGGACAATGTCTAAAAGGAAAACTGCAGATTTTGAAGGGCTTGTTTTCATTTGTATATAATCAAATAAGAGTGATTTCAATCGTTATTTTTGGATTAGCTGACAATTTGTAATGAGTTTATCAGCTAGTGTTTGTTGGGTTTCATTCTCCTTCAATTACACTTTTATTCATTAAATCAAAATAGCAGTAGTACAATACGTAGTGTATCGTGTGTCTCCATTGTATTTAGGCTGTCTTAAATGGTGTGTGTGCATAGGTTCTGTCATTGTATTATCATCATATCATATTTTTTTAAAGATAGCTTTCTTAGGTTGGTGGAAATATAGAGAACAGATCATTTCAAGACAACGATTTGCAGTGTGAAGTGGTAAAATATATTAAAATTCGCGTTCTTTAAAACTGACAAGCGTGCTCAATGTAAATTTGTTTGTTTTATTTTTATTGTTTCGCATCCCACAAAATAACAGTTTATATATTTGTAATGGTCAGCAAGATGAGTGAGTGAGTGAGTTTATTTCATTTATACACGGTAAAAGCCCGTAACAGTTCGCAGACTGGTTTCAATCAGGGCCGTGTTGATAAAAATAACATAATCATGACATATATTTATAAAAAAAGAAGTAATAGAACACTGACACATTTACAACCATAACACGACAATTTATAGAAAATAAGTTAAAAACACTTTAGTTAATTAAAACTATATATTGGTAGGCCCAAAAGATAAACAAATGAAATGAGTTATGATCATCATGATCTGTTGGCATATATATATATATAATGTGAAAACAAAAAGAAGTATAACAAGATATTAAATAAGTTAAGAACATATTTATGTATTTATGTTAAATGTTAAATAATCAAACTTTAAAACAAAAGACAAAGGAAAACACACATACATGTAAAATGTGTAATACTTATAAAATTTAGACAAATGCGTATTCCATATTTTGTAGAAGTAAAATGAAGTATGAAATAATGATAAATAATTAAGAGCAGTTGAATATGGATCAGTTAAATACTACATATATAATTGTTTTTGTTTTTAAAGAGACAGAAACTGATATCGTATTGCATAGATCATATTACACACAATTAGACAAGAAGGGGTTTCATATTGCGTAGGAGTAATATAACATAAACAAGAATGATAAATAGGTTAAAATTATGAAGATATGTATACAAATATAAAGCCTTACACTGCAAAAACAGTGGTGTTAAATTCAACACCATAGGTGTTAATATTAACACCATTCCGGTATCTATATCGGAAAACACCAGTTGGTGTTATTTAACACCAAGGTCTGGATTTGAATGATTCAATTCTACTCTTGGTGTTGCAATTCAATTCTATTTTTGGTGTTAATATAAAATCCTACACCATTTTCTGGTGTAACAATGAATCTGATTTCTGGTGTTATTTAACACCACCGCCTGGAATGAAATAATTTTAATTCTACTCTTGGTGTTGCACTTCAATTCTATTGTTGGTGTTATTTTACACCAATTCTAGAATTAAATAGTATAATTCTGCTCTTGGTGTTGCAATCCAATTCTATTTATGGTGTTAATATAAAATCCAGCACCATTCTTCGGTGTTGCAATAAATCCTATTTTTGGTGTTATATAACACTAAAGGTCTACTACTTTTCTACTCTTGGTATTGCAATTCAATGCTAGTCTCAGTGTTTAAAAAACTCAACACACCATTCTTTCAACACCAACAATTCATTCCAGCTCACTCCATCTTAACACATGCACAGAAAATATTCAAATACACACAAGAAGTGAAAAGAAACAATTTTTTTTCGTAAACAAAAACACATGGTGCTTGTTTAATCAATAAATTAAACAACTTGTTTTCATTCATGTTGAAATCAATGATGCTTAGCGTTTTTATCTTGTATGGTTCAACATTAAATCCTTTTGTCATGTATTCAAAATCTGTGACTCATTTGTCTGAATACAACAAAACACACTTTTTTAAATCATTCAAAATCTGTTATTATGAATCCACCCTTATAAGTAAAAAAAAAAGGATGAAACAAGTAACTAAAAATCATTCAAAATCTGTTATTATGAATCCACCCTTATAAGTAAAAAAAAAAAAGGATGAAACAAGTAACTAAAAATTTTCCAATATAAAAACTTTAAACAATGTCATAATTCCTTTCAAGGAATGAAAAATCAAAGTCGTTTCTAATAAATAGAAACTAAACAGGATGCAAAATGCATGTATAAATGAAGACAAAACAAAAAAAACAACAAACATTATGCTTCTACATCAGAGTGAATTATGTAGCTAATAAGAATTTTGACACATTTCACCTTGAATCCTAGTACATGCATGCTGAAGGAAAATATCACAGAATCTTTTTCATATGAAATATACAGAGTGCCCCCCCCCAAAAAAAAAAAACCTTGGAAACTGCTAGTATAATCTGCAGGCAGACTCTCGGCTTCGGTTTTTCGCAAGTTTCGTAGTGCATATTTCAGAGTCTGCAGTCAGAGACTACTTTCACTCATATCATGATCCCTTAAAGGGAGCATAACTGTATGTGTATATGTAGTCTCTAAATGCAGACTCTACATCGTGCACTATGCAAATTGCAAAACCGAAGCCAATGGTCTGTGCCCGCAGACTAATTATAGTATGACTTTAATTTCTTATGCTAGAACAATAGCAACACTAACAAATCTCATCCAGCAGTTTTGTTGAACAAGATTTTTTTACCACAGGCCTGCAACCATTGAGATTCAGGATGATTTAATTATTTCAGGGGATTTTTATCTCCTAGCTTCACTGCTTGTAAAGGGTTAAACAAATGTTTCAAAAACATTGAAAAAACACTATAAATTCTACATTCATTCTAATATAGGTGAACATTCTTTTACAGCTTTCTGTTTACAAACATATTCCATTTTACATCGTGCACTATGCAAATTGCAAAACCGAAGCCAATGGTCTGTGCTCGCAGACTAATTATAGTAAGGCTTTTTAATGTCTTATGCTAGGAAGCAGCCTTCAAGAACAATAGCAAAACTAACAAATCTTATCCAGCAGTTTTGTTTAACAAGATTTTTTTTTACCACAGGCCTGCAACCATTGAGATTCAGGATGATTTAATTATTTCAGGGGATTTTTATCTCCTTCACTGCTTGTAAAGGGTTAAACAAATGTTTCAAAAACATTAAAAAAACACTATAAATTCCACATTCATTCTAATATAGGTGAACATTCTTTTACAGCTTTCTGTTTACAAACATGTATTTCCCATTTTACTCCTGGGAGAAAAAATCAAAAAGTAAAATTATGCATTTCTATATCAACTAATTCGCTGCTCGTTTTTCCAACAGGATATAAACAACAACAACAAAAATCAGTCCATGCACTTCTAGTTCACTGGCTTTCATGCACAAACATCATAGAATTGTTTTTCTTGTAAGAAAAAAAAAGAAAATATACAACAGCTATTTGACTTCAATTTGGTTTCGAATTAACCAATTTAAAGATGTTAACAATTAAGAGTCCAAAATATTATTGATCAAAATTATTTTTAAAACCAATTGATACCACTAAGCAAAACCAGACATTAGCTTGAAAGCTTTAAATTACTTAAAAAGTACATGCCTTGGTGCTACATACTTCCTCGAGTCTGTCTTCGACAAAGTTGTCATCAAATCTAGTGGTTTGTAGTCAACAAGTTCCTTTTGATTCTTCACTACATGACAACGTGGAAAACTAAATTCTACTGCATAGGCATGATAGTGTGAATTGTAATACACTGTATCTAATTGGACAAGTACAAAAAATACAGTGCTATTGTGTACAATGATATGCTCTATTTGACCAAACAGAGGAAGCTCGCTAACATCATGGCAGACCAGAAGTGACAACTGATAATGTGTTCCATGTACTTTAACCCAGTTGGCATCAAATAATTCAGTAGAAAGATCCTCTACTTGGATTTGCTCTTGCACAATCTGTCCAATATTTTCATCTAAATCTGACAAAAGTAGTGAACTACCTGGCCCAACCTCCAGATATTCCAAAGGATGGTTTGACTGAAGATGGAACGTTAGTGCTGTCTGATGTTTTTTGGCAAGTGATTTACAAATGTTTTTGTAATTACGCACAGATTCTGCAACACGGCCAAAATAGTGATGTTTCGCTTCGTACCTCATACACCATACATGTATGAGTGGCCCAACTTCTCTCAAACACGTTGGATAATGCACCATAAAGTGGTGTTTTGGCAACAACCTTCTGTCAGGAAAGGTTTTCTGGAAATGTGTGTGATGTTCTTCAGTAAGAATAGACAATTGGGCTATCAAGCCTGCTGTCAATTGAGGAGCAAAAATAATGTCCATACAATCTAGTAATCTAAGTAGCAATTCCCAGTAGACATTTCCTTCTTCAATGTCTTGAGCAATTATGAATGGCAGATTTCGAATCAAGCACCATGCTTGCATAGCCTTCTGTCCAACATCATTCCTAGCTGACCTAAGTTTAATAAAGGATGGTTTGTTCTTGTTATCTGTACGGTTTAAGCAATGGCTGGCGACTCTCTGATTCAGTTCATCTTGGGACAAGAGGGGCGGTTGCCTTTCATATATGAAATACTCTAGAACAAGTTTCAGCTCATACTGAACTATGCCTTCCAAAAGATCATGCATTATATCTAGTGAAAAGTTTGCCAAGACATGAAAGTAAATACAATCATTCAATACAGTCTTTTGTTTCACTCCAAACACATGTGACTGGGTAGTTTGAGCTTCAGCTTCTTCTAAATGTTGCTCATAAGTCTGCCTGGTGCGCATATCCATTGAAACCTCTTTGAATTTGTTCTGTGCCTCTTCCTTACTTGTAACACATAATCGACAGTAATAATGAGCAGAAAAGCTCTCTACAAATCCCAGTAGGGAATTAGCACCAAGATTATCAGCACTTATTTGAGTAATGGTCCCCTTCTTCACAATTCCATTAGGGAGAGCAATGCCAACTGTTGACAGGATATTAATGTCTTTTACAATGTGCTTGAGAATAGCATTAAATCCATATTTCTTGGCATCTTCAGCATACCATAGAGCTATAAGATTGATATTGGAAAGATTGGAATTATACTTTGGTGGCAGATTTTTCAAAATGAAATATAAAGCACCTATCTTGTGAATTTTTGTTTTTGAACCAATGGGGTTCACAGTCTCGAAATCATCATAAAAACAGTGAATTTGGAGGGCATTCTCATCTTCATGGAAAAGAGGGGTTTTCTCAAATTGTGAACCATCACAATAATCTCTCATTACACCATCTGTGCTCTTATGGTCATGAGTAGCAAAATGCAATATATCTTTATTGCTTAAAAGCTGCTTCAAAGAATCTAAAATGGGAACGTAAACAAATGTATCTTCAATAGCAATCTGTTCATACTGCTTAGTTCTTTTATTGAGACGACTATCATATCGGATGCCTAACTTGATTTCTTGTGGTTCAACAAGTCCAATTGATTCACAATACTTTGTCCGCTTATATTCTGAATTCAAATTTTCAAAGGGCTTTTCAAGCATAGCAAAATGTGTTTGAATCTCCTTATAAGCCTCGGATTCTATAGGCAGCTTATGTTTTAAGAAAGCAGCTGTAACGGCTGCCGATGCACTTTTTACTACATCACCTACAATCGCACTGGTTGTTTCTACTACATCATTTACAACTTTTCCAGAGTTTGCACTATTTGCTGAAAATTTTGAAATTACATTTACACACTGCCTGTTCAAGGTATCTACAGATAAAATGTCATCTTCATATACATCCTGATCTTCAACAATCTCATCATTATTAATATTGTATTCTTGAAGACTTTCAAGACTTTCTTCAGGAAAGTCACTCACTTTATCATTTTCATTAGACTGCTCTTTATTATCTGGAAAATCGGTTTTAAGGTGAGTCTGCAAATGTCCCCGAAATCCTCGAAAAGTATGAAATGTTCTCGCACAAGCTCCCTGCCCACAGGTCAATACTTCTTTACCATCTTCAATAACTCCATGTTTCAATCTCAAATGTTGAACCAATTTGGGTATTGCAAACTGTTTGTGGCATTTGAAGCAAATCATGGTGCTAACAATTTCGATCTAATTTCACGTACTCTTGGTGTTTCCCGGGACACTCCGATATCGATTTCAAAAATGGCAGTCTGGACAAAAGTCCAGAACTGCCGCAGAGACAAGCAGTACTGCAGGCCAAAGACAAAGTGGGTCTTGAAGAGTAAATCTACTGCTGCTTCGACCGTGCGTGCCGAACATGGAATGGCCTTGTGATCCACAATGATCATGTAGTTGGTGATTCGGGCCTTGGAATTGCCAATTGCCAGAAGGAACGGTTGACTCTTGGTCTCTTTTGTGTTGTCGAGGAATGCTTGAATACTCCCTCCTGTCTGTGTTGAAAACAAATTATTTGTATAGAATGTAACTAGCACTCAACGCATTTCAATACTCAACGCATTTCAATGAACAACATATTTCGATCAACATTTTTAAAAGACAGCCTTACATGTAGTACTGGGGGAAATTGTGTTTTTACAAAAGGGTTATTGGACAATAATGTAGGACATAAAACCAAATCAAATTTACATCAAAGAAAAGAATTGGAATTGGTCCATCAAATGATATAACATCAAAATATCAGATGATATTTTTTGTAATGAAATACAATTTTTCTTACCCTGTAGAGGGGTAAAAATGCAAGTACTTTCAAAGCTTGTTTTATGTATATGATTAAAAAGGGTCTTTCTAATGTGGTCAAGACATTTCAACTTCCACAAAAGGAGTACGAAAAATAAAGATACTGCAATTTCTGCACTATTATTAACTTGCAGCAAATTTGTGGCATGAAATATTCCTTTTCATTTATTGATTCTCCATGTAGGGCTGTGAAAATCAAAGGCAACATGCCTGATATATCACACAAGTTGTTACTATGTTTTCATACACAACATGTTCCTAGTATTTGTTTGCAAATCTTGATGTCTACTGTTCTAGTTTATTTTACTCCGACCAATTTCAAGGCGGGTGAAGTTTTTGAATAGGCCTAAATTTCTCGAGCACCTTCTCTGTCCAAATCAGTCTAAGCCTCTTCATGTAAGAGATCATAAACCAATATAATTGTTCTCTTTGAACACACATCACGATGCTTTCTGAAACTTTTTTTTTAATGCAGCAAGAATGTGTTTTATGTGACAGGGTATTACCGGTACTTAATATTTACAGTTCTCTTTCGTAATGAAAAGCTAAATACCTTCTGAAATTGAATAACCCTCGAGAGAGCTGAAGAAATGGACACTTTTGCTGACGCAGCTTTGGACTTCCCTTGGCTTGCAGGAGGCAATAGGCACAAGAGGAGGAGGATAGCAGATGTGCTGGAATTCCATCCTGTGCATTACAAAATGAAAATGGTTATTATTAAACAGGCTTACATGTTGATCAAGGTGAAAAATAGAAGTTAAATGTACCAAAATAATTACAAACTGACCTGCTAAAATTTGAATCAAAATAGCCTGTAACAAGAAACTATTATAAGAAATAAGTATATAGTCGAGGACTTATCAATATTATAGCCAAAGCATGCAAGTGGCTGTTAATGCAGTTTAGGGGTACTAAACCAAAAATCCAATTGATGCCAGCTTGGCACCCTTGGAGAAATTTTACTGACACTTATAGCAACGCCTTCTTCTTCTTTCTTATGAGAATTTATACAAAGGGGGATGGGAAAAAAGAAATCAATAGGAAAATAATAAACGGGATATTTATGCATGGGAGAAGGCAACATTCATGGCAAAGCACCTAACCTAGATTGTTCTCTGTTGACACATATATAACAAACTCTTTAGTAGCATAAGTTCATGTTTTTTTTTTTACAATTTTTTTCTTGTTCTACTGAATTTAACATGCTTCTACCCAATTTGACATCCTTTTCATGATTAAATCACAAAAATTGCATCAATACTGGAATCAAATGTTGCAATTAACAATTTATCAAATATGTCCCCTATGGGCCACCATATTTTTCAAAGTTAACTAATGAAGAAAAACAAAAATATCATGATTTTCTGAATTCTAAAGCATTTATCTTCAAATAAAGACAGAGTAAACACAAGCAAGCTGCTAATATGTAAATGCAGGGTCCTGTGGGGTCGATTCAAGTTCATATTATAAGATAATAAGCCATGCATATCATATCTGAGGAAGAAAAATAACAAAGTGAACATATAAACATGATGCTTTGTTTCAAAACAGAAGCTCATTCTATTTCAAAAGTAATGATTGGCAATGTGATAATCCTTATAAAGATTCCACAATGGGCCATGCAACAAACTTTTTTCTTCATAATTATATAAATTTCTTCTTCATAATTATATAATTAATATAATAAAAGAATTATGGAGAGCATGTTCCAACTACAAATAACTTTGCCAAGTGGGCATGTAATGTAATTTTTTGTAATTCTCATTGCAACAAGAGTCCACATTATTTGAGATGCCCAATAACCCTACTGTATCCCAGCCTTCCAGATAAATATAATTTGTTGGAGGAGTTGACAAAAAAAAGGGGGGGGGGAATTGTTTTAATTGGGATGGGTCATTTTTTGTGATTTCAGCATACTTGTCCCTTAATATACATTTTTAATGAGACTGCAAGCTCTTTGGTGGAATTCTCAATGGTGGTTTAAGACCAAGGTCTAAACTTGGTTCAAAACCATGGATTGGATTAGATTTGCATGTATTCTAAAACTTGTCCAATGAACATGCTTGTGTGAAGCACATATATGCTCAAATTTAAACTAACCTATCAATGGTTTATCCATGGTCTCAAATAAACCACCATCAAGAATTCCACCCTTTATGACATCGGAGGGTGCATTCAAGGGAATGTGCAAAAATACCTTCTTTATTTTGATCAGAACTGTCATAAGATGACAGAAGCTCCATCACTGTCAAGTTTCCTTTCTGCTTCAGAAGTTGTCTTGCAAGTGTAACAACCTTGGGCTTCAACTCGGGCCATTTGGTCAGGAAACGCGAGTGATTTTCAGGAAAAAGTTTCCGAAAATCTACCTCAATCTGCAAGAATACATGTAAAAGGAAAACGGGGAAAAGAGAGAAAAAATAAACTATGCATAATTTTACAGTACAGATACCCCAGTTAGACTAAATCAGCAATATAATAAGGTACCGTCAAAGCTCAGACCCCCATATATACACACCCCAGATCCAGGAAAAGGGGATTCTTCAAATATTTATCTGAATAGCAACCACTAAGAAGTACTTTTGAAGGTCTCTCTACACAAAATCCATACATGAATGAAACTTGCTGGACCTTTGAAATAGATTAGATTTGCTAGATATCACTCATAACAGTATATCTTTTCAAAATGAACGAATTTTTGTTCACTTTTCGTCAAAATGTCATCAAACTGATTCCTTGATTTTTCTTTCACATCTCCACACACTACCTCCCACATTTCTAACTTATCCTCATTAAACTAAACGAAGATAAATTTATCTTCATTTAACAGCTAAACGAAGATAAATTTATCTTCATTTAACAGCTAAACGAAGATAAATTTATCTTCATTTAACAGCTAAACAAAGATAAATTTATCTTCATTTAACAGCTAAACGAAGATAATTTTATCTTTATTTAACAGCTAAACGAAGATAAATTTATCTTCATTTAACAGCTAAACAAAGATAAATTTATCTTCATTTAACAGCTAAACGAAGATAAATTTATCTTTATTTAACAGCTAAACGAAGATAAATTTATCCTTATTTAGCTGTTAAATAAAGATAAATTTAACCTCATTAAGCTGTGTAAATGAAGATACCGAAAAACGAAGGCGACCGTACGGTGAACTCGTCTTCTTCTTCTTCGTCGTAGCCATTTCGACGAAAATTCAAAACGCGTTATAAAAGGAAAAATTAACAGATTATGGACAACGTAACCGCGAGTGACGATGTCGAATCGAAGAGTGATCTTAAATCTGGTGCTGGCCGCGCGTGTACCATATATGTTGTTCGTGCCCAGACTTTGCATATACTATTAGACAGAGCTCTAGCTGTTTACAAACAACGGACGCATTGCCCGCGCTCGGCTATTGTTCTCTTTGTTCTCTCTTTGGTTATAGCTAGTCTGCAGACACAGACCCTTGACAGCCATTATGAGTAAAAACAATGTCTAAATTTCAAACATGAAAGTACTGAGTTATGTCATGTAGCTGCTTCTGACACAGTGCAATACTGGAAAAGAAACATAACACATCAAGCAGAATCTGATTCTCCTGATTATTTCATGTGGTTTTATTCAAGAGTAAAGTTGAGTCTGTGTTTACAGACTAGGTTTGAGATGGTGAATAGATAGAACTGATAATCCCCGTGCGACCGGCTAACGACGGTCTGGGGAGAATTTGGGTGTATCATCTATCTAGCTGGTGTATCTGTACATGCAGGTAAATGGGTGTATCATATTCGTAAAATGCAGACCTTTTAACAATCTATCAGGCCGGTGGTTACTTAATTTGCAAAAATTCACCTTTCAGAAAGAAAACGTGTATTTTTGCTAAAATTAGAAGACAAGACACAGGATGGGGCTGCATTGGGCTAAATAGGCCTATATAAATTATAATGTTTAATATTATCAGGGAACCAGCTGTGTGCTCGGCCGCAAAAAATATATGAGCAATGTTATCTTTAAAAATGCAAATACATGTATTTCACTTTGACTATTAAGAGCATGAATCGGAGGGAAAGTTGAAAACAAACGATATTATTGTGCTTGAAAACTTGACTTTTCTGACTTTCGCTGATTATCCGTGTTTAAAATTTGTAAACTTGGCAGCTAGAGTTCACTCAGTTCAGAATGGGCCTTTGAACAGCATACGGTCTGGATATGTAATTTCTTTCTTGTTCAAAATCCTAATCGATGTTTTGTGGATTTCATCGGGATGAGCCATTTTCTTTAGTTACAAACCCAAGCATGATATGATCGATGCCCAATAGGAAGTGCAACTAAATCGTTCGGGCAACCATGCCTATATTTGATAGAAAGTATAAACCAAATCTGAGTACACCCCCCCCCCTCCGGGTCCCCATCACGGAACCTCATGAGCATTTCTTAGGTCAATAGGCTGTATATATAAGAGTGGAGGTACTATGGAAATTGGAATAACATCCGACGGGGGCTGATCAAAGATTTCCCAACAATAATAATTATGAATAAGACGCCCTGAAATTTGAATGTCACGCAAATTCCAGGGATTCCCTTCAATTTGCGCGAGCGGCCGCTTCCGAAGCAGAATTAAGTGACAATAATCATAAACAGTAATACTCTAGCTATCAGGGTGTGTACGTCCACTAAATCGCCAGTGGCGGATCCGGGGGGCCCGCCTCCCCCGCCCCCCCCCCCCCTCCCCCTGGGGAAAAAAACGTGTAAAAACACGTAAATGTTACCTTTTTGGGGAGATGCCCCCCCCCCCTCCCCCTGTCGCTCAAGAGGGGTGCACATTTTCAAATTTTAGAGGGTCCCCCAACAAAATGTGCTCACCTTTATACATCATGCATGCCCAAGTAGGAGTCGTCGGGCTGAGTTGTCCCTACATGAGTTAGCCCGAATTATTATTTCCATTTACAGAGCCACCCCCTCCCCTCCGGCCCCCGATTATTATTATTTTTTATTATTATCATAATCGTTAGTAGGGGTCTAGTAGTAGTTGTCCGAGGGGCGGCGATCCGGGGGGGGGGCACGTTCCCCCTCAATTTTCTGTTAGAGGGGGGGGGGGGGGGGGGTCTTTCCCGCCGGAAATTTTGAAAAAAGTGCACACATGAAATGTATAGCAAATACTGACTAAAGACTGTAACACACTTTTAGGCTCTGGAGGGCCCAAGAATGCAGCGCTTAGACTCAATATTTGCTATTATAGCAAATAAGTCTAAACGCTGCATTCTTGGGCCCTCCAGAGCTTCTTGTGTGCACTTTTTTCAAAATTGCCGGCGGGAACGACCCCCCCCCCCCCCCCCGCCTCTGAAAGAAAATTGAGAGGGAACGCCCCCCCCCCGACCACCGCCCCTTTGGACTACTACTACTATTAGAATACTACTACTAGACCCCTTCTAATGATTATAATAATAATAACAATAATAATAATAATCGGGAATCCCTGGAATTTGCGTGATTTTCACATTTCAAGGCGTCTTATTCATAATTATTATTGTTCGGAAATCTTTGATCAGCCCCCGTCTGGTGCTTTTCCAATTCCCATAGTACCTCCACTATTATATACATGCAGCCCATTGACCTAAGAGATGTAACTCATGAGGTTCCGTGCTGGGGACCCGGAGGGGCCGGGGGGGGGGGGGGGGGACTCAGATTTGGTACTGACGGGGATGTACCGCTGAAGCCGCAAAACCCAACCCGACTCTTTAACTCTCTCTCTCTCTCTCTTTGGCTCTTTAACTCTGAAAATATTAATTATAAACCCACACTGAAGCAGAGATGAATACAAATTCACAAAAAGGTCAACCAGGGGCGCGGTGCGGTGGCGGCGATCACATGGACTCGGGGAAACATGAAGAAGTTTGGCGGATCCAGGGGCCGGACATTGACCAGCCCGCCGTGCCCCCCCCCCCCTGCCCCGACGAAAAATGCTCATAGAAAATGTGTCAATCTTTCTTGGGCCGCCATTTGTGCCCCCATCCTTTGCTGCATGAATAAAAAAAAAAACTAAAATCATGATAGCCTTGGTACAACAAAATGAAATGTGTATTAAGGCCTACGACGGGGGCGGGCGGGGGCCGCTGACGTAGCCAAACCCCATACCTATTATTATAGGGCCATTTTTGCGTTTTTTATAATTATTTGTTTAAAATGTGTAGTATTTTAGCGTCAAAATGGGCGAAAATTGCATATCCTCTATTAACAGTAAACTTGAAAACTATATTGGCCTATATACCCATCAGATTTTGCAAGGAATCTCATGCAAAGTTGTGTGTCTCGGTATACGTTCTATGACATGCTCGTCAACTTCAAGGGGACTTGTGACCCATAACAATTAGATTTTGAATGAAACCAAATGGGTGTTTAATTTTTGTTTACTATGAATGATATAGGCCTACTATATTATTTACCAACAATCATGTGAAGTTCATAATATCGAATGCATTCTATAGGAGGAGTATAGGCCTATCTTCGGTTAGGTGCCATGTCTTTACATGTTCGTACATAATTGCAGTTGGTTTATACTTTAAGCATGGTTTTCCGAACGATTTAGTTGCACTTCCTATAGGGCATCGATCATAATCATGCTTTGGTTTGTAACTATATAAAGAAAGTTTCTCATGCCGATGAACTCCACAAAACATCGATTAGAAAAGTCAAGTTTTCAAGCACATAAAATTAATATCGTTTGTTTTCATCTTTCCCTCCGATTTATGCTCTTAATAGTCAAAGTGAAATACATGTATTTGCATTTTTAAAGATAACATTGCTCATATATTTTTTGCGGCTGGGCACACAGCTGGTTCCCTGATAATATTAAACATTATAATTTATATAGGCCTATTTAGCCCAATGCAGCCCCATCCTGTGTCTTGTCTTCTAATTTTAGCAAAAATACACGTTTTCTTTCTGAAAGGTGAATTTTTGCAAATTAAGTAACCACCGGCCTGATAGATTGTTAAAAGGTCTGCATTTTACGAATATGATACACCCATTTACCTGCATGTACAGATACACCAGCTAGAGAGATGATACACCCAAATTCTCCCCAGACCGTCGTTAGCCGGTCGCACGGGGATTATCAGTTCTATCTATTCACCATCTCAAACCTAGTCTGTAAACACAGACTCAACTTTACTCTTGAATAAAACCACATGAAATAATCAGGAGAATCAGATTCTGCTTGATGTGTTATGTTTCTTTTCCAGTATTGCACTGTGTCAGAAGCAGCTACATGACATAACTCAGTACTTTCATGTTTGAAATTTAGACATTGTTTTTACTCATAATGGCTGTCAAGGGTCTGTGTCTGCAGACTAGCTATAACCAAAGAGAGAACAAAGAGAACAATAGCCGAGCGCGGGCAATGCGTCCGTTGTTTGTAAACAGCTAGAGCTCTGTCTAATAGTATATGCAAAGTCTGGGCACGAACAACATATATGGTACACGCGCGGCCAGCACCAGATTTAAGATCACTCTTCGATTCGACATCGTCACTCGCGGTTACGTTGTCCATAATCTGTTAATTTTACTTTTTATAACGCGTTTTGAATTTTCGTCGAAATGGCTACGACGAAGAAGAAGAAGACGAGTTCACCGTACGGTCGCCTTCGTTTTTCGGTATCTTCATTTACACAGTTTAATGAGGTTAAATTTATCTTTATTTAACAGCTAAATAAGGATAAATTTATCTTCGTTTAGCTGTTAAATAAAGATAAATTTATCTTCGTTTAGCTGTTAAATGAAGATAAATTTATCTTTGTTTCGCTGTTAAATGAAGATAAATTTATCTTCGTTTAGCTGTTAAATAAAGATAAATTTATCTTCGTTTAGCTGTTAAATGAAGATAAATTTATCTTCGTTTAGCTGTTAAATGAAGATAAATTTATCTTCGTTTAGCTGTTAAATGAAGATAAATTTATCTTCGTTTAGCTGTTAAATGAAGATAAATTTATCTTCGTTTAGTTTAATGAGGATAAGTTAGAAATGTGGGAGGTAGTGTGTGGAGATGTGAAAGAAAAATCAAGGAATCAGTTTGATGACATTTTGACGAAAAGTGAACAAAAATTCGTTCATTTTGAAAAGATATACTGTTTCATGTTGATGCTCACTGTCCAAAGGTACATGACAACCAGTAATGGTGATTGTTCACCAACAGACAGTCACATGCGGTAAATACAGATACAGATTGAAGGATAAAACTGGCAGAATCTTCGGACTGATATTTTCAAAATCTCAAACATATATAATAAAACAGAGAAATATGAATTTGATGCCTCAGTGCCAAGTAATAATTCTGATGCTTTAATTCCCATACACATAATTTTGTTGCCTTAGGCCTGAGAGGCTAAATCAAGAATTAGGAGTAAATTTTTTTGTAACACTTACCAAACCTGGAACAGTTTCAAAAGGAAACTGTTCCAAAATATCCGATGCGGAGCGTCCGTCCCTGACCATATGCTGTCTAACAGGAAAAGTGGATTTCATCTTTTCAACAACCAGGGTAGAATCACGTTCTAATGTTGGACAGTGTCGTAACCAGTTGAGGTCTTCATCATAGGTGCAGCCTGGAGCAGATTCTTGGTCACCTTCTCGGACCTTCCCAGGACCACCATCTCTGCTTGATGGCTTGGGTAATGGGTTGGATGTCTTCTCCTCTGTTGTGCGGTTAACATTTTTTATTCTAGCAGCCAGGAATCCCGTGTTACTTCTTGCATCAAAATAAGCTTCCTAAAGTGAAAGAACGAGATGAATCTTTGACCGCGTGGTTGAAAATGTATGTATAAGCTTTTTGTTGATAATATTAACCTTGAAATGATGCACAAAATGATGTGATGAGAAATTGTAGTTTTCAAAGAAAT
This sequence comes from Strongylocentrotus droebachiensis, assembly GCA_035222895.1. Taxonomy (NCBI): domain Eukaryota; kingdom Metazoa; phylum Echinodermata; class Echinoidea; order Camarodonta; family Strongylocentrotidae; genus Strongylocentrotus; species Strongylocentrotus droebachiensis. The sequence continues at coordinate 2,086 of JAVYIG010009693.1, read as the reverse complement.
TTTAGCAAAGTAGCATTAGTGTCATATAATGCAAGCATCTTGACTTTGATACAAGGAAGCAGCCATCACTCTGCCCCACTTCAAGAAAAAAAGAGTTTTGAGTGGTTGTGAAGGAGAGTAGAATGGTATCATACATTTCTTATTGGATATTGTGCCAAAGATGGTGGAGTGTGACCTACACAAGATAAAATTTTTAAAAAAAATTCTTCTCAGAATATAATTTAGAGAGATTTTGAGGGTATTTTTATCTTATCAGAGTATCATAAGTTTTCTTTTGATTAATGGAATGCAATACCTTCTTATCAGAGAGGACCATGCAGGGCCCATATTCAATTAAATACTTCAGTCAGAAAAATAAATATTTTTTCTTAGATTTTTGCTCGGATAAAATACTTTGCAGATTTTGGTATTCAATTCATAAATTTGGCTAAGTATTTTACTTTAAATTTAAGACACCTCTAGAGGAGACTTAAGCCAAAGCATTTACAAATTTAACTGGTAGATGAAGGCTTACATGTATGTGCGCAGTCACTCTCAGCTGCGGAGAATTATGAAGTAGCGCATTTTTGGTGCAATGTGTTGATTGCGCATCATTTGGTCACAAAATCGTGATGTCACAATGCCTCTCAATAAGTATTTTACTTAAATTTTGACTTACTAAAGTAAAATGCTAAGAACTGAATTGAATACAAAATAAGTAAATACCTTAGCCAAAATACTTAGTAAAAAAACTTACTTAGTCAAAGTATTTATTTGAATATGGGCCCAGATTATAATACTTACATGACCTGTGCTAGTAAACGGATCCTTGAGTCTTGGAAACAGATTCACTATCCCCATGGCATATTTGGTTTTCATAGCTGCTTTTGGATGTTTGCTGTGAAATAAGAAAGCACATCTCCTGTATGAGAATTACAGTCATATGGACTCATGACTGGCTCTATTAAAACAGAACTTAGTATGTTGATAACAAGTAGCATACCCCTAGTGGTCTCGTCTGCATCATATAATTTGCTATAGTTTAGTATTTTTTTATTACTTTAAAATCTCAAAATATCACATGGTTAGTTCATAATACATTTATAAAGTGAGGCCTCATGACGATGAGGCCGCTAACATCTACGGCATTAATCTATTTTAACGTAATGACCCAAAAATGTCACTCACAAGACTGGTAATACCTGATAACCATCATGTGCAAATCACATTTAAAACTAGATGAATCTTCGACCACGCACGGTCAAAATTTAAGCCTCTGCCATCATGCGATCAGAAAGATATTATTGCTTGTTCCATGCCATTGGAAATCCGAAACATTTTGGGTGATTTTACAAATTTTGGGCACTATGAACTTTGACCCCGTGAACCCAAAATCTTCTTCCTCCCATGCTAATACATAATTGAGCTAGGTTTGAAAGAAATTAGTTCAATTTGTCTGAAGTTATAGCAATATCGAGCTTTTTTCGGGTAATTTTTTACAATTTTTGTTTGGCCCTGTGACCTTTGCCCTTTGACCCCCTAAACCCCAAATCTAATCAGTTCATCCTCACATGTATATAAATACTTGTGTCAAGTTTGGTAAAAATCCGTCCAGTAGTTCTGAAGTTATCGTGGTAACAAGTTTCCGACGGACGGACGCACGGACGGACACACGGACGCACGGACGGAAGGACGGACGGACAACCCCGAAAACATAATGCCTCCGGCACCACCTGACGGTGGCGGAGGCATAAAAAATGAATATTTTGAAAAATGATTTTGAAGAGACAACAAATTCCTTTAAAGTTGACCATGTTACCTCAGTTTCTTTTCACATAATTGGTAGTACCTGATAATTATTATGTGCATTTACACAATCATAAAAGAAAATTTGCTGGCACTTACCCATAGTGTTCTTGCATGTGGGCTACCAAAAGGTTAATCATCTGCCGTCTAGTTTTATCTTGAAGTGCTCCAGTCAATTCATACTCTCGGAGAATGGCATCACCTCTGTGCCGCAAAATTTCTTGTACAAACTGCAAACAGGTAAATCATCCCATTAAGTCATAAATAAACATATTGAGTTTATAATGCACTTTCAGGCACT